>PVKS010001456.1:0-141534 GCA_004027875.1 Aplodontia rufa | reverse complement strand
TTTTTTTTTTCTTTTCAGGGCTGAGGACCGAACTTGGGGCCTTGCCTGTGCTAGGCAAGCTCTTTGCCACTGAGCTAAATCCCCAACCCCTATCTGTTCATTTTCTGAACTGATTTCCAATATCAAATTTAGTATCTTTTCACTGTATTGGGTAAAATATCTGCTATGGTAAAATTGCATATGTTTACATCATCTTTCAATATTTATTGTGATAAATTTTGCTATTGTGAAACATAAAATTTAAGTCAAGTTCCTAAGTTTGGAGTATAAAGATGGAGAATAAATGCTAGAAAAAATTCAATAAACCCCACTAATCCAATAGTGCCATATAAAAAACACAAACTTCAGACCTCCATATATACATAGATTTCAGAGAAGTCATTGGCTCTATATTTTATATATTACACAACTACATGATAATGCCTATGCACTGTAAACCCTAACAAAATGATGCCAGTGTCATAATTCTATATTTTAGATTTGAATTTTATATTTATTGAATTACATTTATACATACTACTGTATAAAATATTTGAAAAATAAATTGTATATATGAACCACAAGAAATTCTATTGAACACATAGATTCAGATGTAACATGTAAAGAATGGGCTAAGATTTTCATTTGAAAACTCACTGTGATACAAATGCTAACTTTCTGCTGATCACCGGTTTGATAGAAAATAAATGTTACATATGTGTGCTTTTGGATATCAATAAATAAGTAAAATAGGGCTGGAGATGTAGCTCAGTAGTAGAGTGCTTGCTTAGCATGCACAGATGCACAGGCCCTGTGCTCCCACAGGTGAGCCTCATGGTCATTTGCATATGAAGGCCCTGTGGATGCCCTGTCAATCACTGTCTACCTGCTAGCTCTTAGATGGGGCCCTTTGTCCTGACTACCTAGACATTTTACTATCTCTCCTAAAACTGTCTCATAAGCACATTTCCCTAGTTCTCTTTTATCTATTCCTAATTTTCATTTCAAATAAATAGTAATGCCACATCACACCAAGTTTCATTAATGACTTATGCTAACTTCAGGATGAGCAGTACAGTTAAGAAATACAAGCATCTAACTCAACAGTGTTTCCCTCCTGAGAAACAGCAACTTCCCCTGCCATTTTCTGACATTCTCACTCCCTTCCTTCTGAATAAGAATTTAACAGTCCATCTTCAACTGTACTTAAATAACAAGCTAAAGTTCCTTACCAAAACATTTCCTTTTAACTTTCTCAAAGAACAAATCAGGGACTGAACTGGATGCAACATTATCAAGCAAATTAGGCAAATTTCACGTGATTTCCTGTAATTTATTTCCAACTGACAAACTGTGTTTCAGGTACTTATGACAGGTTTGTGTGCCTCTCAGCTGCTGACACATAAGTGCTATCTTAATTCTTTCTTGAATTGCCCTCCCACCCTTTAAGAGCAAATATAGACATTCTTCCTAACACTCATTTAAAATTAATATAATTTCAGACATAAAGTTAAATCTTGCACTTTCTAATCTTTCTCTGAGAAAACCTTACCTAGATGTTCATCATGTGTTCCTGTGTTGAACCAAAATTAAAGGTTAACTGAGGTGTCCCAGAGGAGGTGTCATTAGTGAGGTATATCAGAATGGGGGAATAGCAAGTCATAATTAGGTTTGACCGAGCCTGTCTTAGATGTCTTCACTCATACTTCATTTCACTTCACAAAGGTTCAACAAAACAACCACACAGTACTACTTGTTAATCATGTTACCAAATCTATAATTAAAGGGAGTTGAATTTCCATTGCTGTAATCATAACTCAACATGCCTGGAAAAGGGGCTATAGTTAGGTTTATCAATGCTGAATTTCATAACATTTCAAATTTGTATGCCCAAAGAGTAATGTGACTGTTGGTTGTTCAAACTTCCTTGGAGAGTTAGAAGAGGTTAAGTATTTAAAATTGCCCACAAACTCAATTAGTCTCAGAAGCATAATATTCTCTCTTGTGTAGTTACAAAATACTTTTTATAGATTTCATTAAGAATTTCTGTCTATATCCATGCCTCATACCTATATCAGACTCACATAATTTAAATTGTTTTTTATTTATTCCCTTTCTCTTTAACAATTTTGTCCATGTATAATCATTTATCCATTTTGTTTTCAATTGTGGTTTGAAAATTTCCATTTTTACTTGACTAGAAAAATCTATACATTTTATTATATATAATAAATGTTTTGAAGCAGGCATACATTGTAGAATGGTAAAATTTTACATGTGCATTGCCTTGTATAATTATTTTTTTCTTTTTTGTAGGGAGAATACATAAAATTCTCATGTTATTTAAAATTTGAATTTCCTTTGAAAAAAGTCAGTGTAAATTAATTTGAACTGAGGCTATTCATAAGTTTTAGCTAATATTTACTTTTACTATTACTATTACTATTTTTTCCCATTTTTATTTCTAGGCAAAAAAAGGAAAAATAACAGCAAGAGAGAGTGGAAAAAGGAGCAGGAAGAGGAGGAGAAGGAAAGAGGAGAAAAATGAATGAGAAGAGAGGAAGATGGGGGGAGAAAGAAGAAAAGGAAAAGCAACTATTGAAACAGAGATATGAACGTTGCTAGTGGGCATCAAGTACCCCTGCACTGTGATAGTGTGACTAACATGATATAGTCTGGAACAGCATTGACTTTAAAAGGATCTCAGTACATAATAGGTATGCAGAATTTTGGTGCTATTATATTCCTAATTTACTTAATTTAGGGAATTTGAATGGGTAAAATTTTATTATCTGATTTTTAGCTTTGCTGTAAGCTTAACATTTGTCTGACCCTTTTACTATATCAAAAACCAAAACGAAGCCCAATTAGTTTGTATAAATTAACTATAGAACTTTTCTATTGTCAACATCAGAATTAGCTCATTTTATTAAAAATGATCCATCACTGAGATTTAAGAAAAAATCAGTAAATCAGGGTCTGCAGATAGAAACTATTTCAGTATGAAGATACATATCCTATTTAAAGTGCATACTGAGTAATTACCCCATTAATATGATGGATGTAGACAGTAATTTGTGATGATTTAAGCCTCAAAGTTCTTTTTTTCTCTCAGAAGCATAGGGTTTATTTTACTTTAATTATTTGGGTCATTGCCTTAATTCCTCATTTAACATTACATGTAAAAGGACCTATTTCTAAAATATGGCCTTTTTAATGAAGCTCTTTCTACTACTGGCTTTAACCTTTAAGCTTACCATGATATGGTGTTGTATGTAAATAGCCACCTTGAAGGTGACACTTGGCATAACTCCAGAGAGAACAGGAGGAAAGGAGTGAAATGAGCTGTTCTTCCTTCATTTTAAATTTATGTTACACCCCATTATCACTTCTCTTGGAACCATACAATTCATTCTTGGATTTTTTTCCCCTCTCTTTCACACTGGTTCCTTCCTTGTGTCTCTCCTCCCTCCAATCTGTTATATACTGCAGTGTACTTTATTTTGTTTTTCATGGTATCAGGGAATGAACACAGGGACACTTAAACACTGAGCCACATTCCCAGACTTTTTAAATTTTTTTTTTTTTTATTTTGAGACAGGGCCTTGATAAGTTACTGCGGCTGGATTTGAACTTTGTAATCCTCTTGCCTCAGCTTCCCCTACCACTAGTACAGTGCAATTTTAAAAAGCTCAATATATATGCATGTGTGTGTGTGTATGTGTGTGTGTATAAATTGTACTTTGTGTTAAATTCTGATTTAGAATGACTTACATTTCATTTTCCTTCAATTCTATTCATTTAAAACTTTTTTGACTTAGAAAATGTTTACTGCTCTCACTTTTTGCCTTCCAGATTGATAAATGCCCTTGCATTGAGAACATGAGCAATTAATTTTCCATTTAAGTGTTCTACAGTAATGAGATAGGGAAAGTTAAGTTTGTGGAATGAATCAGATATAACTTTCCTATGCTCACATGTGAACATATCATAGTTAATCTCATGAACATTTACATCAGCAAGTCACTAAATTAAAAAAAAAACTATTAGATTAGTAAATAAATAACAGAAAGATCAATAGAATGGAGGGAAGAGATATGGAGGAGAGGAAATACTGGAGACTAAATTAGAATTAGTTGTACTGAATGCTTTTATAAAAATGTGAATGCTTATACTATTGTTAAGTATATCTATCTATAAAGAACAGGGGATGTGAGGAAAAGGGGAAATATTGGGAACTGAGTTGCAGGGTATGCTCCAAGCGTTCATAACTACATCATTGTATTGTCATATGTCATGTATATCTAAAAAAGAACCAATTAAAAATATGCTGATAGTCAGTAAACAGAAAAATATTCAAAATAGATACTGAATAAAATGCTGCTTTTCTTTTAAAAATTATAATATAGTAATTATCAACAATAAATTGACAGGAAAAATTAAGATGCTGAAATTATTGAGTTCTAGTTTTTTGTTTGATTTAAATGCCCTATATTTTCAATCACAACAGTGGAATACCTAGGGTGATATTTGCAATTTAAGATTCACAATCTATCACTTTGATTTAATTTTATGAGAGACTCAGGAACCTTTGGGACTAAAACTTACCCTCAGTAAGATATTAACAAATAAAAGAATGTTTAATGAAATTACACAGATTATGCCTTTTCAACTATTTGAATTGATTACCAAATATCTTTCCTCTCTTCTATTCAGTTTATTCCATGGTGAAGACCTGGGACTGGTCATTACCAGTAATGACACCTTGAATGATGTTCAAGCTTCCCACACTCAGAACTTACAAGATATCCCTGGCTGGCACTGCAGCATTTCAATGTCAGAAAATTTTGGACACAGTTAGTGGAACCCAGTTCAAATACCTGAAACTCTTAGCTGTTTTCTTCCTTTATCTTTTTAATTAAATTTATTCAATTTATTTTAGTTAGTGCAAAAACATAAAGATTATACATATTAATGTGATTACATGATATCTGAATACATGTATGCAGTGTGTAATGTTTAAGTCATTAACCTTATCACTCTCCTCATTTATCATTGCATTATAGTGAAAAGTCTGAGAATCCCCTGCCTTAATTGAATGATGCGCATTTATTATCCTGTCCAAGGAAAGGTCCTTCTGCACACTGGGTGTAACACATATTTGATTATTTAATCTCATTACATATGCATTGATTCCCATCTGCTTTTTCATGGTTGACATTTACATCTTCACTGAATCAGTCGTATAAAAGTACATGAAGAAACAAAGAAGAAAAAATTCCCTCCCACGACACTGTATCTCCTCTAAGGACTGACATTTTTCTCTGCTTATTTTCACAATTATAACATTTCTGTTCTCTTTTTAATCCATTCTGAACAGACTCCCTCCACTCTTCTCAAGCAGCAATTAGCCTCTAAATGTTGAGTTCAAGAATCACTTCTCAGCAGTCATCCTAGCCTGTAAGCAACATTTGTCAAAACTGATAACCCAGATTAAGAGAACACAAATACAAAATATCTCTTTAAAGACCCCTTGCGATCATAAGATATTCCTGTTCAAATACTCCAACATTATGACATAAGATACCCTTTCCAAATTTCTTTTCCAAATCCTTGTATGTTATGACAAAATTCTTAATAGTTATATTCTATTTCACAAGATAACTGTAGCCCTACAAATTCACCAATGTCAAAAGAAATCCTCCCTTCCCCACAGAGTAAACAAGAAAAACTAACAATAACGAACTATAATCTGGTAGAGACCTGTAATTGCTTGCTCATTAATTGCACTAGGTGATGAGAGATTTCTAACTACTTATTGGCAGCATTTTCTCTTCCATAACATATAGACTAAAATATGTCTCAGCTTTCTCTTGCAATTAGTTTGGGTCTAGATGACTAAATTAAAGTCAATCTTATGTGTGAAAAAGTATATAAAGTCCTTCAGGATTAGGCATAACTACCCAAGCTAATGTAATAATTTATCTATTGCCTTTTATGGGCTTTAGAGGCCATGTATTTAAAATTATGACATTATGGAGTGACAGGGGACTCTTGCCATAGTATTATTCCTTAGAGTCATGCAATGTGTACTGAAATGTGGCAGAAATGATAAGCATTGTTTTGTTAACACATAGAAATTTGGAGATTAATTCTGGAGACAAATTTATGCCTCCAGCTCATACCTCCCTCCAGATGTTGGCATATCTAAATGCCATCTCAAATATGGCTCTTAGAATTCTAATTAGTGACTACAAACCAAAATAACCAAAACTTAATTTTTAAATTTTGCTTTTCTCAAAACAGTGATTGTATTTACATTTCTCCACCACTTTCTGTATATTTCAGGGTAAAATCCTTAAGTGAGCTTTGAGTAATTTCTTGTTCTACCTGTAGTTTCTAGTGTTATTAAATTATTTGATTAAATCTTGTATTTCCCAAATCTAAACACTTTTTTGTCCAATTAGGACCTTGACTGTATAACCTCTTACACAGAACACAGAAAGAGACTTCTAACCAATCTGTTTGTTTTAAATACATCAGAACTGTGAAGTTACCTCTTCAGTAAGTTTTCATATATTTCACAAAACACCCGTGGCACAACCTAAATATCTCTGCTCTAGCACTAATTTTATAAAGGAAAGTGGCGGAGTCGTTAAAAATATTTTGAACTGAATAACTTGATTCTTGTTTACAGCAGATGTCAGAAACAGGCTAAAGAGGAAAGATTAGAAAGTGGGACCATGGATTCTCAAAGATTCTATATAAGTAAGATGTTCCCTTGCCTCTGAGTACAAAGCTCCTACAGTCTCATAATAAAAGCAGTATTAAAGGCACTATAGCAACGTCTTAACTCTTTTTCAAGATTCATTCATGACATTCTGTGTATAGTCAATGATATCTAGGACCAAGATTATGATAGCGCCCCCCATGTAAATATCAATTATTGTAAAGAAAGTATATTTTGGTATATGTATCAAAGAAAAACATTATAAATACTTGCATGTGACACTACAGATCTAAAACTATATTACTATTCAAATGATATATTTTGTCAGTTGATCAGTAAGATAAATTGAAGGAGCTGAGACTGATGATGAAGAAAAACATTACCTATCCACTGGAGGAATCAATATAGGAAATAATGAAGTGTGAATCTTTGTGAAGCAGTAGTATTGTACAGGAAATGATCAATATGAGACCAATTAAAGAAAAAAATCACCAGAATTTTCTGATTTTTGGTAACATAATGTTTTGGGAGAAATGGGGGATTATGCTAGAAAAAATGACAGTACCAGCTTTCAGATTTTGTGGCTTATATCCCCATTGATATTAGTGGCAGAGATTATTTCCTCATTCATATATTACCCAAAATCATTTTAACTTAGATTGAAAGCATCCACTTGAAAATTTAATTGCTGCTCATAATATAAACCTTAGTAGCAGAAAATGGAAGTTGGTAACATGTACATTCCGAAAAACATTTTACCTATTGCAACTAATTCTTCTTCTTATTTCTCTAGCTACATTAATGAACAGTTCAATATACCCAAAAAAGAAATACAATGTGGGCATAAACATCATCAGGATCATGATTCTAATAAGAATTGGGGTGTTGTTTTGTCTATAGCTTTTAAATTAAAAACCTAATATCTTTTCATCTACAGTTAAGTACAATTGCAAGGTATAATTGACCACAGTGATAACTAACTTGCAGCATACACACACACACATGCGTGCGCGCGCACACACACACACACACACGTATTTCAGAAAGTAACTTTTCTCATGGATCCTTATGTCCAGAACTCACTTGTGTAAGTTGCAACTTGATCTGCTGTGTAACTGAAAACGATTTTGCAATAAAGATGCTCTAAATACAAAGTACAACCATGGGTTATGGGATTGAAACTGTAATTCACATTGTATGAGGTTTACTTTTGTTACCATGACTTTGTTAAAATATATTAAATATTTCATATTTTCATACACTGGTAAGCTCCTAGTTAATTTTCTCAACAGATTATAGGACCTCATTGATCTCTATTACGATTTTATTTAAGAAATAAAGAGATTGAGTGAAAATCAATTTTAGTCACTTTCATTTCATATGTTTGTTGTAAGAATCAAAATGAAGCGTAAGAAGGTTTAATGATTGCAAGACCATTAAATTCCAGTCTATCTTGATACAGAAAGGAAACCAGTACAAATAGGAAAGATATTACTATTAATAATAATAGTGATGTCAATAGTTAGTATTTTTACTATAACATAAAAAGATGCATAAATTACAATTATTATTCTAATTGGATTATATACATTGTATGGCAATCCTCTCAGAAGGCAAGATTATTTTACATGTGAAATAGAAATTTTAATTCACTTTTAAAGGATATTTAATGATGGAACTAGATTTCAAATTCAAATATATCAGTTTTCTTGACTTCTTATATTTATAATATTGTATTGGTATAAATAATTAAGAACTTTGGTCATTGTGACAATTGATATAAATGATTTTAAGATTTGCTGGCAAAATATGTAACAGTGTGTGGCTATTTAATTGTTTGTTTGAAAAAATGAAGGAAGTCAGAATACTATCTCCCATAATAACCTGTGGCATAACTCTAATCTCCTATGGGCTTTACTTCATTAACTACAATGAAGTCCAGGCTCACTCCTACAGATCCTAATTTAATTTGCTAAGACAGAGACAGAGGCCTAAGAACTGGTGAGTGTGTGTGTGTGTGTGTGTGTGTGTGAGAGAGAGAGAGAGAGAGAGAGAGACAGATAGCTCTCATATGCAGACAGAATTTAGAACAAGTGTTTCAGAGGTTGATATTTATGGCAGTGCTTTTGTTCTGATAATAAGATAAAGATGTTGAATATGCAAGGTATAAAATACATCCATCAGAGTGTAATGAGTTATTTGTGTCCTAAAATTAATATATTTATAAGAAATTATCATATTGTTTCCTAAAGTAGTTGAATTTTTTTATACTTCCATCAGCAATATGTGAAAAAAAATTCTCTCTGTAAAAAGAATGTTCTATATCCTTGTCAAAAATAAGTAATCTTGGTTTTCTCTAATGTATTCTGTTGGTTATAATGGAAACTTACTGTAATTTTATTTGCATTTTTTGATGATGATTAAAGTTGATGAACACACTTTTATATGCTTATAAGGTATTTCCATATATTTAGTGAATTTTCATTTCAAAAAATTTACCTACATTTTAACTAAGTCCTATAACTTGCTATGTTTCTGTCAGTGAGTTATAATTATACATAATAGTAGAATTGATTGTTACACATTCACAAATACACATACCATAATTTGATGAATTTTCATTCTGAGCGCCTTAACTTTCCACCCCTCTTTTTTACCTCTGATCTCCTTTCTCTACTGGTTTCCATTTTATTTTTTTAATTGTTCCATTATAATCATATATAGAAGTGGGATTCATTGAGATAAAATGCAATTTATTTGATTTTGTTACCCAGTACATTCCTTTTCCCTCAAATCTTTGCTTCCTGAATCCTTTCTGAAATTTATTATTCTCCCTTCTATTTTCATGAGATAATTTTTATTCATTTTTCCTCTATATCTTGTGCATACACAATAAACATTTAAACCTTAACTTTCTGGATTTGCATATTTCACTTAGGATGATGTTCTCCAATTCTATCCATTTATCACAAAATGATAGAATTTCATTATTCTTTAAAAGTAAGTAAACTCCTCTGTGTGTATTTGTGTGTGTGTGTGTGTAATGTGTATCTGTCTGTGTGTATGTATAGCATTTTCTTTGTTCATCCCTTGACAGAAACTTAAGCTTGTACTAGAACTTGGCTTTTATAAGCTGCACTGCTGTATTTCTGTGCATGCTTTTCCTGTAGTATGTGATTTTTAATTCTTTGGGATAAATACCAAGAAGTAGAATAGCTACATCATGGGGTAGTTCCATTCCTGATCTTATAAGGTATTTCTCTACTGATTTTTGTAGTGGATATGTATATCCAATTTTTCTAACACATTTCTTAAAAATCCCATCTTTCCTCCAAATTGTTTTTTGGTGCCTTTGTCAAGGATCAAATCACTATATCTATGTTGATTTGTTGTTGTGTCTTATATTTCATTCCATTGATTTTCATATCTGCTTTTATGCCAATATCATGCTATTTTTGTTACTATAGTTATAAGTGTAATTTGAGATCCGGTATTGTGATACCTCCAAAATTAGTGCTCTTATTTAGAATTCCTTGGGCTCTTTTGGGTCTTTTAATCTTCCATATGAATTTTAGAACTGGTCTTCCGATTTCTGTGAAGAATGTATTAATATTTTGATGGAGGTTACCTTTGCAAATCAGTAAATACAATTTTTTCTCATAAGTAGACTTAACAAAAACAATTAGGTACAAAAAAGTCTTTGATAAAATTTATCATTCTTTCAGGTTAAAAACACTGAGGAAGCTAAGGTTAGAAGGAACCACCTCAGCATTATAAAAGCTATATATGACAAACCTAAAGACATCCTCATACTAAATGAAGAAGACCCAAAAGCATTTTTACCAAAATAAGGAACAAAACATGAATGTCCACTCTCACCACATCTATTCAATATAGTTTTTGAAATTCCAACCAGAGCAATTAGGTGAAATGATATAGTATAAAAGAAGAAGTCTGTTTGCTGATGACATGATCCAATATTTAGAAGACCCAAAAAACACCAGAAGACTTCTTGAGCTGTTAAAACAAATTTTGGCGGAGTTTCAGGATGTAAAATCAACGTATAATTTTTTTTTTATTAAACCAAAAATTAACCTGATTAAAAAGAAATCAGGAAATTATTTCATTTTTAATTCCTTAAAAAAAAACTAAGCATAAATCTTACCAAGAGGTTAAAAATGTCTCTCAAAATCTACAGAACACTGAAGAAATGAATTAAAGAAAACACATTACAAGATAGATAAACCTGCCATGTTTTGGGATAGAAAGTCTCAATATGATTTAAATGAATGTATTATCAAAAACAATATACATTTGAATGCTATCTCTGTCAAAATACCACTGATTATTCTTGAATCAGTAGTGTTTATATGTATTCTAATAAAATTTATTTGTGACATTATATGTATTTCAATTTTTTTCTCTATAGCAATGGGTATACATGTTCATTGTTCAATATATTAGATTTCTTAAGAGCAAAAGATAGGCAAGTTTTGTAACCATTAAAAATAATAAGTTTCCAAATCGCAGGGTTTCTCTCTTGCAATGAAAATCAATAGAACACCATATGATCTTATTCTTTATATTTTCTAGTGGGAATCTGAGCTTGAGAGGTTGGTTGCTGATGCTCTGGCTACTGTTTACTCCATGAAGTATAAAGTTCTCTTTATTTGAGACCCAGGAATCTCTCATAAAATCCCAATTATGAAACTATAGAAGACTAAGTAGTTAACTCAATAATAAGTTAAAAATGTCAAAACATTTTCAGTTCTTGGTAATTATTCATCTATATCCTGTTTACAACCTCATAGAAATTTCCAAAATAAAATTATAAAATTTCTGGATAAAAGAAAAATAAACAGAATCTCCTTGTTTTTTTTTTTTATTTTGTTTTGTTTTTTGAGAGAGGAACAGTGAGAAAGAGAGAGAGAGAAAGAAACAGAGAATTTATTTTAATTTAGTTTTTCCTGTGGCCTTTGTTGCTCCAACACTTCATTTTGTTTGTGGTGCTGGAGTTTGAACTCGCATACTGGCGCATGATAGCAAAGCACCATTACCACAGTCACTGCTCCAGTCCTCCTTCTTAATTTTTAGAGTTTCTGGCACCATTTGAAGAAGCCAGATGTTGGGATAAATCTCATACTTACGTAAGTATGAAAGAAAAGACCATTAACTAATATAGGGTTTTCCTCATTGCCTCTTTCTGCAATAAAATTATTATTTGGAAAATTCTTTCAATGTTTACAAAGTCAAAAGTGGATTGTGATGCTCACATTCCTTTGAATTGAATAAAACTGGAGGTAAAATTTACATTGATTTACAGAAAATAAGTTTTAATTTTGCATATGGTAGTGTTGATATGTATGTCTTTGGCAGTTCTGTGTTAACAGTAAAGTAGACATTTGATCTCACCTTGCATTTCTTTTGAATACTCACAAAGTTCAGTCATATTAAAATGATCTTGATAATCAAGAAGACCAAATAACCAGTTATTATGTCAGCTTTTTTATCTCAGCCATATTATACTTAGTCATTAAGTCATTAACTAATTGTAACATTTCCCAGTACTTATATATGCCCATCTATCAAATGTGCACAACAGTGTGATCCACTAATAAGACACTTTCCATGCGGAATTAAAAGACTAGTTACCCAGAGGCAGATTGGTTTCATTGAGTGCATTCCAAAATTAAATGAGCAGTATGTTTTTCTTGATTAAAAAATGAATTTGTTTTTATTAAGGAGTTTAGTTATTGTATAATCAAAAATGCATGTAAAGTAATAATATGATACACAAATATTCTTAAACCAGAATTACCCCCTAGATCCCTCCCTATTCTCCCTTTCTGTCCCCTTCCCTACATTCCCCCTCCCCCTCCCCCTGCTATATATCTATGAACGCACTAGATTATGTGTTCCTACGCCTTTGCTGGGTCTAATACATGAGGTTGACTACATTTCACACAGGCTTGGGTTTAGATCCAGCCTCCATAAATGAGTGAAAACATTTGACACTTGACTCTCTGGGTTTGGCTAACTTTGCTCACCATGATTTCTTCCACTGCTATCCATTTCCCTTCAAAGGCTGCAATTTTGTTGTTTCTAATTGCTGAGTAGATTTCGTGTGTGTGTGTGTGTGTGTGTGTGTGTGTGTGTGTGTGTGTGTGTGTATCAGAGTTTTTGGATCCGTTCATCCAGTGTACAGCATCTGGGTTGATTTCATAATTTAGCTATTGTAAATTGAGCTGTTAAGAACACAGGTTTTGCTGTGTAACTGTAATATGCTAACTGTAACTCCTCTGGGAAAATACCCACAAGAGGGATAACTGGATCACATATTTTTAATATGGTTTTCCCTTCCTTGCTTCTACTGTTTTTCTCCACTTTTATATGTGGATTTGCTATCACCTGTTCTGTTCATTGCCCTCCTCCCTTATACAATGTTGTTTTGTCTAAATAATATTTTTATAGGAGAAAGAGGCAATAAGAAAAACCCTATATCAGTTAATGGTGTTTGTTTTACTCAGCTATTTTGTAACTGTGATTAAAAGACTCAATAAGAACAATTAGAGGAGCAAAAATTTATTTGAGACTCATAGTTTTGGATGTATCAGTCGCTAGATGGATGACTCCACTTCTCTGTACCCAAGATTATGCAGAGCTTCATGATGCAAGGCTATGGCAGATGAAAGCAGCTCAGAACATGACAATCAGGAAACAGGGAGATCTTAAGCCTGGATCACCAGGAACAAAATATATGCCCCAAAGACACATTCCCAATGACCCAGAAAGGAGGAACACAAGTCCAAGGCCAGTCTCACATGCTCATTTGTGCAATGATACTTGTACCACATAGAATAGACATGATGTAAACCATAAGCTTTAATGTAAATAGAAGGAACTATTTGAAATCTGACCATCAAAAGTTGCAGATCAAACTCAATACAACAGATTTTTAGCCCCTACCCTCAGACTAATTTTTATTAAATCTGGGTTGAAGTATAAGAATTTAAAATTCTAACAAGTTCCCAGGTAAAAGGAATGTGACTGGTTGATGGATAACACTTAAGAAACACTTAATTCACTGACATCACTTTCTTTCATTCTGAGAGAGGCAAAAAGGGAGAGAGGTAAAGAGAGAAACAAATTTTATATATTTTTCCATCTGGCCTTTGTTTCTTTGACATTTAGTTGTATATGTGGTTCTAGGGTTCGGACCTGATTACTTGCCCATATCAAGCAAATGCTCCCACTGCTGAGCCACCACTCCAGCCCTATCACCTACGTTTTACATAAATATTTGATGAATTATTTCATATATTTTAGCTCACCTTATATTTTCATCCCCTCCCCCAATCAAACTTACCCCCAGTAACTAATTCTTCAAGATATTTTCTTTTTGCTTGCTTGGCCAAACTAATGGTCATGGATATAGATATATTAATTTGTTATTTAGTTACTTATTCATGGAAAAATGTGAAACTGCCAGTCTACAAATACATTTTTAAGTAATTCAATTTGATAAAGAAATTAAGCATAACAGAAAAAAACAAAAGCTCAACTTAGAAATCATGTATATTTCATCAGTACCAGGGTGTCCATTTTCACATCTAAAACTAATGTACTTTCACATCTCTCCCAAGGCACCTGGACTCTCTGATTGTTCTTCAAGGGTATATTGGGTCCAGGCTTGGGGGTTACTGTGCTTGCCTGGTATGCACAAGTATGGGGGTTCAGACCCCAGCACAACAAAGTGTCCAAGGAATGAAAGTCACATGAAAAACTAAATAAAGGTTGCTTCTCTCTTTCTCTCTCTCTCTGTCTCTCTCTCTCTCACTGTCCCCTCTTTCTTTAAGAATGAAAAGAAAGAAAAGATGCATTTACTTGAAGCCAAATGAAAACGTGAATTGGTCACTTCTGTTTAATAGTCTATGAAGTTGAATAGGTAGCAGTATGAGGAAATGATCATTGCTGAGAATGTAGAATTTGACCAAAAGTAACGTGATAAAATTTAAGGAATTCCTCTGATTCATACTTTCCTTTATAGATTTTGTTTTCTATTCAATTTGAAACAAAACAGCTGAATTTGTTGATTAGAGCAAATATATTATGACCTTAAAAGAGTTGTTGACTCTCTGATTCATCATTTGGCCCACTGTTGTGAAAAGAATAAGTCAAATGTACTCCTTCAGCTTCTTTTCTAAATTCTAATAATTGCATTAAATAATTAAGTAGTAATAAGTATGTTCTTATGACTAAATAGTGAGTGGATTTAAAAGATTTAGGGGATTACATGAACATTATACATACTAGATAAACCTGGACATAATCAGATAAGATACTTTAATATAAAAAATATTTTGATTGCAGGGATATATGCCTGGGTTTCCAACAACTTTAAAGGTTAAGAAAGGCAGATTACAAGTTCAAGGCTAGTCTGAGCAACTCAATGTAATTCTGACTGAAAATAAAAAAATAAAATGGACTGGGAATATAGCTCATTGGTGCCCTTGGGTTCAATCCCCAGGACATCTCCAATTTTTTTTAAAAAAAATATAATTGCAGGGTCTGGAGAGATGGCTCAGCAGTTGCAGCACTTGCCCTGCATGCACAAGTACACGGGTTCATACACAAGTAGCCATGTACATAACTGTCAGAGCAACGAAATTCATGTGAAAAAATAACTAAATAAAAATTGATTCTTTCTGTCTTTCTCTCTCTCTCTCTCACTGTCCTTCTCTCCAAATATATATGTGTGTGTGTGTGTGTGTGTGTGAATTTCACTAATTTTGATTTTAAAAGGGAAATGTAGAAATTCACATATTGAGAAATTTCATAAAGCTACTTGCATATCATACTAACTTGTAAATCTATCTTATCTCAAGTAATATGAAAGCTTTTCAAATTATAGTGTTAGTTATTTTTAATCAGCTCATTTTTCACATAAATTATGTATTTTTTGAATCTCTTGAAAAATTAGAGATCTGGGAAAAATGAATTTAGATTCTGTTTTCACCCTCAGCTGAAATCATCTGTGAAGCTATTACCTATTTGAAACGGCTAGGATAGGCCTGAAGCAGTGGCTTGGCAGTTACCCAGCATGCGTAAGTACAAGAGAGTTCAAACTTCTGCACCACATACACAACTAAGTGTCATAGCAACGAAAGCCATGTGAAGAACTAAATAAAATTGATTCTCTCTTCTTTCTCTCTCTTTCACTGTCACTCTCTCTTAAAATAAAAATAAAAAATAAATAAAAGGGCTAGGATAGGACTAGACAGGTGACTCAGCAATAGAGTGTTTGCCTGGCATGTTCATAGACCTGGGTTCAATCCTCAGCACCACTTACACAAGTAAGTGGAAGAAAATCAAACAACAGATGAAAAGACAAAATTAAGTCTTGTGTCTCTTTTCCTCTTTAAAAAATAAAAGCAATAAAAAATAAAAGAACCACAATACTCTAGTCATTTTTCTGTGGTCTACTTCCTACCTCCCCCCCAGTGTTATCAGAACTTTCTGGGTACCTGAATTTGGAAGTGGTGTTGTAAGAATGCTTTAAGTCAGGTGAATTATGTGTACTCTTGGCCTTCTCCACAAGGGACTAAAATCTCCACGATAAGGTAATCTCTGTCCAAAGGTCTCTGGCAGTATTTTGTAACATTACATCAAGAATCTCTTGACTGAAGGCTCCTGACTGTAGTGGAGACTCATTGAGGAGTCAACTCCTTTCCACAAAAGCGGAGTCTCCAGAAAAGTGACACCTATGAAATTTTAGAAGAGAAGATGGGGAAAAAAATCAGAACTGGTTAGAATATGGTTTGTTGCTTTATATCATTGTGTTTCAATGTGGTATCTTTTAGTGATGGGAACAGTTCAGTTTAACGTTTGAGAGCCCAGATACAGAAGCAAATACCTAAAGGGAAATTCAAGATCTAGCACTGGTGGGGGGGGCAGATAATTAACCTCTTGTGTCATGAATTTTTGCATGAGGAAAACACTGATGTGTTATATAATTTTTTATCATAGGATATTTGTAAAGGTTAATTGTGATTAAATCTTGAAAATTCAAAACTATGCTTGTCCTGAGTTAAGTGGTCCATGTATACTGGCAATTATCATTATTGGTTTTAATTATGTATGAAAATAAGTGGATTATAGGTGAAAAATCAGAGGTGTATGAGTTGCCCCAATAAAATGCTTGCAAGCTGCTTTGACATAATTTTATAGTCACTTTTACAGTAATCCAAAAACAACAGCTATGTTCCAATTCCTATTTAGGATAAACTTACATATTTTCTAGTATACTAATTCTTAAACATGTCATAATAAAAAAAATTTACTATTATTATGGAGCTAGCAATGTTAACCCTTTTTATTAAAAACCCAGAAAAAATTGTATGTTTAGGAAAATGCATATTTTGTTTTATGTGACATTTACTAGAAATTCTTCTGTGATAATGGACAATGCTTTACTATAATCACATATCAGAAAACTGGTTTTACTTCAAAACACACACTTCTCTGCTACTATGTATACTATATGTATATTTTTCTTTTGAAATTATCATAGATCGAGATTGGGAAGATGGCGTCCACCGCCCCTACAGTGACTCCCAGACAGTCCTGAGAATCACCTCACGCTGCAGGAGAGCACCCGGAATCCCACGGTAGGACAAAGCTCCCAGTGTGGGGGAACATTATCCCCCCCTAATTTTTTAACTCCAAAGGAATAACGTGGTCCATTACCGAATATAAAGGACAGCTTAGTGGAGCCTGCGGCAATCTGCCCCACACTGGGGGTGGGAGGGCTACTTCGGAGGGGAGAAAACGGAGCAAGTTTCCTAACCAAATACCATAAACCGGCTGGCTTCAAACTCCCTGATCTGACTGCTCTTAATTTACATGATCTTGTATAAACCGCTGGGAATTAATTGCTCACATTAGCGAACTTACAGCTGTTTGCTCAAGCTGCAGCATCCGGTGGCCATTGTGAGGTTTCCCTGAGGGCGGGGCAGGTTGCTCAGCAAAAAATGGCCTTGGGTTCTCAGACACCACGGTCAGAAAACCAGAATCCATCGCTCTGAGATTGGGCTCTTTCCCAGAGGGTCTGTGTGGTGCTGGGAGTTCACTCTCCACCTCTGGTCGCTGCCCTCAGAGCCGGGGAAGGAGAGGGAATGACACAAGATCTTTAACTCAATCACGGCAGACAATAATTCTCCACCCGTGCTCAAGATTTACAAGAGCTGATTTTAAAGTCCTTTAACATAAGTGCTCTCACCAGCGTGCAAGAGCGGGGCGGGTTGCTCAGCAGTGACTTGGGGCCTCAGTCCCCACGATCAGAAAGAGAACTTACCACCCCCCCAACTGGCCATCTGCCCTGCGGGCTGTGTGGAACTGCGAATCCCCTCTCCAGCTCGAAAACCTCTCAGTTGGTGACCTTCTGCCCGCCCCTCTACACACCCAAATAGGAGGAGTCTGTGAACAGAGCTTGCTGCAGCAGGGCACGGCATTCTCAAGGGGATTGTCAGCCTGTGTTTGATATCCACCTCAGGAAGCTTTGAATATATGGGGCAGTGTGGGGCTCCCCTTAACATCTGAGCCCTGTGCAGAGCCAAGGCTACATAGGCCTTGACCTCTCCAGGTGGGTGCCCCCTAGTGCTTGAAACGGAGAACCACATAAGCACTGGCCCAGTCTGGACCATCTTTAGGGGGTTTCAGTCAAGCCCACAGAGAAGTTCTTGGGACTTCTGAAGATCACAATCACACAGAGTGTGTCACCAGTGATCCTGAGGAAGCGAGTTTCAGGCTGGCCACTCTCCTTTGGATCAGTCAGAGACCCACACACCTACACTAGGATCAACTAGATTGTCTACAGCTTCTGAGCCCCAGGCCTAAGAAATTCTAGAGTGTGGATAGGCAGAAAACAATCATCTCAGGATTTCAGCCCAGGGGGAGCTGAAATCTATCCTCACAAGAACTGTGAGAAGGCAGGTTATTATACCCCTTTGCAACAGAAAAATTTGAGGATATCCTCTAAGAAAAACCAGGTCACTGGACTTAACCAAACTGCTTCTCCCCCGACAAGTTCAACTGTGAAGAATCCCAGGCTAGATGACAGATTTGAACACATAACCCTGTGGTACATACTCGCTGAACTAGGGGGCAGAAAAACTCAGAACTTTACAAACTAGTTTTGTTTTTTGTTTGCCTCTTTCTTTCTTTTTTTTTTAATGGGGATCCAGCGGGAATATAATATTTTTAAATTTTTAACATTACTGTGTGTATATTTTTTCCTTTGTTGCTTTACGATTAATACTGAATTTGGTGTTGGTGGATGTAAATATTTATCCATATGTATGTATTGTGATTGGCTCCTACTTTCTCTGTCTTCTTGAACCCTACTGCTATCCCCATAACAATGGGTCCCAATCAGGAAAACATTTCATGATAACAAAATAGCCTCAGGCTCTGGGGAGTGAAGATAATCACACCCCATACTAACCTCTTCCTCCCCTGTACTCTGGTAATCCCTAAATATAAGCATTTTTCTCTCATAGTAACCCAAAGTCTTTACCCTACCCACACCCCATTTCAATGTTTTTCTTATTCCTACCAGAATAACCTACTCCCCCTCTTTACCCTAAGGCAGGTATGATTTTATACCTCCTCAATTCACCTCCTTGACTTCCTATTCATTCTTTTTCGCCACTTTCAGAGAGTCCCTACTATCTGAAGAAATAGATGCTTCAAAACAGGTACTTGCTTGCTATCATATAATAGTGTGAGAGCTCTCTCAAAGAAATCTGCCACTATTGGTGCTAGTGATAAGCACATCTGTTTTAGTTGAAACGGAATAGTATTGCACCTATAGCCTCTCAGGTTCTCACAGAACAGTCTGGCATCTTTGGATCTGAATTGAACAAATAGCTAACCAACACAATGAAACAAAGCCATAAGAAGTTCTAATTACACCACTAAGAACAACAAAGTTGAAGTACAAGACATGCTCTCTGACTCGGAAAATGAGAAAAAGGGGAAGTAACTGTCCTCCTCAACCCCACAGCTCACTACCCAAGAATCCCATAGCTGGGCCCCTAGATGAAAACCAAAGACATTGTATCAACATTATGATTAGTAATACAATCAAAGAGTTGAGAGATGAAATAAGGAAATGGATCAGAGAACAATTTCAAGAGATGAGAGACAACTTCTACAGGGAAATAAGGGAACAATTCCATGAGATGATAGATCAGCTAAACAAAGAAATAGACATTCTGAAAAGAGATGTAGCAGAGTTATCAGGATTGAAAAACATGGTTAACCAATTCAAATCTTCACTGGAAGATACCAACACGAGAGTATACTCCACTGAAAATAGAACTTCAGCTCTTGAAGAAGGAGTATTGGGAAATGAGACTTGGCTAAACAATCTCGAATTCAAAAAAGAAAAACAGGATAAACAGCTTATATTACATAATCAGAACTTCCAAGTAATATTTAATGAGATGAGGCATAATAATCTGAGATTCATTGGCCTGGAGGAAAACTCAAAACAGCAAACAAGAGGCTTAAAGAACCCTCTTAAGCGAAATCATAAGTGAGAATTTCCCTCATTTCACAATAGATCCGGAATATCACATCCAAGATGTTTGCAGAACAAAAAAACAGGCCTAATCAATTGAGAAACTCTCCAAGACATATCATATACAAAATGAATAACAGAGAAATTAAAGACAGAATTCTAAAAGCTGCTAGAGGAAAGCCCCAAATCACATTCAGAGGCAAACCAATTGGAATCACCATGGATTTTTCAGAGCAAACAATGAAGGCCAGAAGAGCTTGGAACAATATATTTCAAGTATTAAAAAATAACAACTTCCACCCAAAGATAATATACCCAGCAAAACTCAGTTTCAGATGTGATGGGGAAAGTAAATACTTCAACGATACACTCAAACTAGCAAGATACATGAACACAAATCCTGCACTACAAAATATTCTCAAAGATGTTCTCCATTTAGAAGAAAATGGCAATGATATCTTAAATCCTTAAACAAGGGCGAGTCAATAATCATATTATACACAAATTGACTTCCAAGATGACTCAATACTCTGTAAGAGATACAATGTCAGACACTCAGCCACACATATCTATTCTAACTTTGAATATGAATGGTCTCAATGTCCCAATTAAAAGACACAGACTGGCCCACTGGATCAAAAAACAAAATCCAACAATATGTTGCCTTCAAGAAACACATTTGACACTCAAAAATAGACACAGGCTGAAAGTGAAAGGATGGCAAAATGTCTACCAGGCCTGCAGCCCAAAAAAAAAAGCAAGTTGGTGTGGCGATTCTAATTTCTGATAAAATCAGTTTCCAACTAAAACTAGTCAGAAAGGACAAAGAGGGTCACATTATCATACTAAAAGAGACAGTCTATCAAGAAGATATAACGATAATTAACATTTATGCCCCCAATTACAACCCCCCCAAATATATGGAAAAAATACTTAAGGATATTAATCCCCTAATTGATCTCAATAAAATAATTCTGTGGGACTTCAACACACCACTATCAACTGTAGACAGATCATCAAAACAAAAAATCAATAAAGACAACTCCAATCTGAACAACTCTGTTAATCAGGCTTAACAGATATCTACAGAATATTCCATCCTATGACAGCTGAATTTACCTTCTTCTCGGCGGCACATGGATCCTTCTCTAAAATAGACCACATCCTAGTTCACCAGGATAATCTTCACAAATATAAAACAGTGCATATATTCCCATGTATTCTGTCAGATCATAATGTTAAGATCTTAGCAATCAACAACAAGAGAAACAACAGAAACTACTCAAATACTTGGAAATTGAATACTTACCTCTTAAAAGAGGGATGGGTCAAAGAGGAAATGAGAGCAGAAATTAAGAAGTTCTTGGAATTGAATGAGAATGATGAAACAACATACTGAAACCTCTGGGACAGTATGAAGGCTTTCTTAAGAGGTAAATTTAGAGCACTGAGTGCATACATCAAAAATCTAGAAAGAGATCAGATTAACAGCTTTATGCTTCAACTTAAATGACTACAAAAGGAGGAACAGTCCAACCCCAAAGCTAACAGAAAACAGGAAATTACCAAAATCAGAGCTGAAATCAATGAAATTGAGAACAAAAAAAAACTTATGCAAACTATTAACAAAACTAAGAGTTGGTTCTTTGAAAGAGTTAACAAAATTGACAGACCTCTTGCCAACCTCACCAAAAGGAAGAACGAAATGAAGCAAATCAACAAAATCAAAGAAGAAAATAGGGATATCACCACACACTCATTCACGATACAGAAGATTATCATAACCTATTTTAAAAATTTATACTCTGTCAAGTTTGATAGCCTGGAGGACATGGACAGATTCTTAGACTCACAAGACATCCCCTCTTTAACACAGGAGGACACTGAAAACTAAAACAACCTATCACAGATAGTGAAATTGAAGCAGCAATCAAAGCTCTCCCAAAAAAGAAAAGCCCAGGCTCATGTTGATTTATGGTAGAATTCTACCAATCCTTCACAGAAGAACTAACACCGATCCTCTACAAGCTCTTCCAGGAAATTGATAGAGTGGGATCGCTCCCAAACACTTTTTATGAAGCAAACATTACACTGATTCCAAAACCCAACAAAGACATATCAAGGAAAGAAAACTATAGACGAATTTCCCTGATGAACATTGATGCAAAAATCCTTTTTATAAAATTTTATCTAATCAGATCCAAAAGCACATTAAAAAGATAATTCTTCATGGTCAAGTGGGCTTCATTCCAGGAACACAAGGCTGGTTCAACATATGCAAATCAATAACGTGATTCACCACATAAACAGAATTAAAAAAAATCATATAATCATCTCAATTGATGCAGAGAAGGTATTTGAAAAAATTCAAAACCACTTTATGCTCAAAACTTTGGAAAAGATAGGAATCAATGGAAGATACTTTAACTATGTCAGATCCTTTTACAACAGACCCATAGCCAACATAATCCTTAATGGAGAAAAACTGAAAGCATTTCCGCTGAATTCAGGTACTAGACAAGGCTGTACACTTTCCCCACTCCTGTACAATATAGTCCTTGAAACCCTTGCCAGAGCTATCAGGCAAGAAAAGGAAATCAAAGTTATTCATAAAGGAAAAGAGGAAGTTATCTCTATACGCTGATGAAATGATTCTATACCTAGAAAACCCAATAACATCGTCCAGATAACCACTAGATCTTTTAGGCGATTTTAGCTAAGTAGTTGGCTACAAGATCAACTCCAGTAAGTCACTAGTGTTCATTTACTCCCTCAACAAATCTGCAAAAGAAGAAATCAGGAAATCTCTCCCATTCACCATCTCCTCTAAAAAAAGTGAAATACTTGGCCATTAACCTTACAAAGGATATTAAGGACCTCTGCAAAGAAAACTATCAAACACTAAAAAAAGAAATTATAGAAGATCTGAGTAGATGGAAAAACATTCCATGTTCATGGTTAGGCAGAATCAATATAATGAAAATGGCCATTCTACCCAAAGCCCTATACAGATTTAGTGCAATGCTCATAAAGATACCAATGACATTCTTCACAGATATAGAAAAAGCACTTCTCAAGTTCATATGGAATAACAGGAAACCCAGACTAGCCAAAACATTACAGGAAGGAAGAAGTAGTGGGTATCTCAATCCCTGACCTGAAATTATACTACAGAGCAGTAGTAGCAAAAACAACACAGTATTGGTATCAAAACAGAACTGAAGATAAGTGGAACAGAATAGAAGTTTCTGAGACAAAACCCCATATATTTAAATATTTGATAAAGGGGACAAAAGCATAGTATTGAAGAAAGATAGCCTGTTCAACAAATGGTGTTGGACAACCTGGACAGCCATACATAGACAACTGAAGCTGGATCCTTATCTTTCACTCTGCACAAAAATTAAAGCAAAATGGATCAAATACATGGATATTAAGCCAACAACTTTAAACTTACTAGAAAAAGAACAAGGGTCAACACTAGAGCATATAGGAGTCATCGGCTACTTCCTTAACAATACTCCCATGGCTCAAGCAGTAAAGTCAAGAATAAATGAATGGGATGCAATTAAACTAAAAAGTTTCTGTACAACTAAAGATATAGTCAAGAGTATCAAGAGAGAACCTACAGAATGGGAGAAAATCTTTGCCTGCCACACCTCGGATACAGGGCTAATTTCCAGAATATATAAAGAACTAAAGAAACTGAACACCAAAATCACAAACAATCCAATCAATAAATGGGCTATGGATCATAAAGGAAACTTCTCACCAGAGGAAGTCCAGAAAGCCCATAAATATACGAGAAAATGCTCTATAGCATTAGCTATAAGGGAAATGCAAATCAAAACTTCAATGAGATACCACCTCACTCCTGGCAAAAATGAAAAATTCTAACAACAACAGATGCTGGAGGGGCTGTGGGAAAAGAGGAACACTTACACTGCTGGTGGGACTGCAAACTGGTTCAGCCATTATGGAAAGCAGTGTGGAGACTCCTCAAAAAATTAAGGATGGAAACACCTTATGACCCAGCTATCCCACTCCTAGGTATTTTCCCAAAAGAGAATCATTAGATTATAGTGATGTGGTTTCATCAATGTTTATAGCAGCTCAATTTACTATAGCTAGGTTTTGGAACCAACCTAGATGCCCCTCACTCCTCGAGTGGATACCGAAACTTTGGTACATAATATACAATGGAATACTACTCAGCCATCAGAGAAGACAATATTATGGCTTTTGATATCAAATGATGGAGATGGAACGAATTATGCTAAGTGAAGTATCCCAATCTCAGAGACTCAAGGGCTGAATGGTTTCTCTCATCTGTGGAAGCTAGAATACATTGGGAAGCAGTATGTTAGATGGCTATGCTAATAACAACTTCAAATTGTATGATTCTCAACGCAACAGGGAGACGACTCCCTACGATACTTGGAGGCGTAGGGAGGGGGATGAAGGGGAGGGTGTAGAAAGAACTCCTAGGAGACTGGAGGGTGTGAATATAGGGGACTCAACCCAGAAGGAGATCTCGGTCCTCCAGGAGTTATTCATTTAACTCAGGAGTTCTGGGAGAAACTGAAACAGTGGGGACCCAATCTGGGCAGTAGCCCTGGATAAGTAAGTGTATATACATTGGTTCTTGAATATTTAATAATGTTTCCCCCTCAATTGTATCTCTATATCTATCTAATAAAATAAAATCATAGATCAAAAATATATGATTTTAATATCATTTTAGTACTTTTATTATTGGCAATATTAACTATTTTTATGGCTTTTCATTATTATATTAATTTATAAAATTTCTAATTTGATTGCACATAATTATATCATTCAATTTACTTAGTTATGGGACTATATATATTAGCTTATTAACTATAACTATATATGTGAAGTTGTAGTATCTCTCATATTTTAAAATTATACTTACTTAACCCCTAACTGATATCTAAGCACTTCTCCAGTTTCATTAGCAATATATTTCTTTATACATTTATTTTTCCATATTTTTGGTGCATTAAACTTATACTTAATGGTTGGATTTGTTGTTACAGATTCATACATACACACAACACAGAAATATAATTTGGCCAATATCATTCACCCGTACTTCCCGTTTGCTCCCTCTCCTGGTCCGTTTCTTCTACTCTATTGATCTCTCTTTAGTTTTCATAAGATTTTCCCTGCAAATACACTTTTCTTTTCCTTTTTCCTCTCTTTCCCCACACATGAGAATAAACATAAAATACTTGATTTTCTGAGTTTGGCCTATTTTGTTTAACATAATGTTCTCAGGATCCATTTATTTTTTGCAAATGATATAACTTCTTTTTTATTTGCAACTGAATAAAACCCCATTGTGTATATACAACACATTTACTTTATTCATTCATCTATTGGTGGAACATAGGCTCATTCCATAGTTTAGCTATTGTGAATTGTGCTTTTAAATACATGAATATGCACACAATGCTATGTATTGTATGATTATTCTAATTTTCAGAATTAATACTAAGGAGTAGTATAACTGGGTCATATGGTGGCTCCTTTCCTAGTGTTTTGAGTAATCATAATATTGTTCTCCAGAGTGGTTATATTAATTTACAATCCCACCAACAGTATAAAAATATTCCTTTTTCTCCATATTCTCTCCAGCATTTATTATTGTTAGCATACTTGATGGCTGCCATTCTGACTGGAATGAAGTGAAATCTCAGTGTAGTTTTGATTTCCATTTCCCTAAATGCTTTGTTAGCAGGATATTTCTTCCAGTATATTCATTATACTCACTGTCCAGTTTCTCACTTCTAAGGTCTTTATGTGTCGTAAGTATATGTATGATTTTTCTCTTTATATTGTAAAAGAAAATAAATGTGAAACTTGAAAGAATAGCATAATGTATTAATTAGTAATTAAACACTTGCATAATGATTAATTGAAAACAGAAACTTGTTATTCAGGAACCCAGAAATACACAAAGCACATTCCCATCCCTTCCTTCAACCTATTCTGTAATTACTTTGTAACCTATCTTTAGATATTTCCTCCCTATGTCTTTAAAACTAAAATTAGTAGTTCATTTTTGAGTGTTGACATTTATGTTAAGAAAGGCATAAAATATTGTTTATTTATTTTGACTTCTTTGATGAAATTGTGGTTTTGAGATTAAACTTTGTAAACAGTTTAAAATAATTAATCTTATTGCTAAATATTACTCCATTCTGTGAACATAATCCAGTTTATATTTACAATGCATACATATATATATATACATGCATTGCATACATATACATTGCATATATGTGTATATATGTGTGTGTGTGTATATACATACATATATTTATATATATATATATTTATATATATACCTATATTCATGAATGTATATGACTTGACCTCAGAAGCTATTTCTAAAATTCAGGAAATATTTTTAAATAGTTGTAATAATTTACTGTTTTGCTCAAAGATTCACTGGCACATATCCTCATGAATTCTTCATAATTTCATTCTTTAGTGATTTTGCCATAAACATAAGCTCATTGTTTTTATAATTTCTTGATAAATAATTTAGAGGCTTTTCCTATTGGATTTGGATAAAAGCCTGTTTTTTAAAGTAGCTGATGAATCTCATTAATTTCATATTTGTTTTCCTCATAAAATTACATATTTGTACATTTTACTGATAAATTTTAATTATGTAAGTTGTGAACATTCTTTAAAAGGACACATCAATTTTATTCTCTTAAACTTTTGTTGATGTTTTTAATATTATTAGTTTAAATAATTAAGCACTTCATGTGTGATATGTGGTGTTTTGTGTGTGTGTGTGTGTGTGTGTGTGTGTGTGTGTTGGCTTAATATTATTACCTCCACATCAGGAAGGTACTATAATATATGATGATTTATGATTTAAGTTTGAATTTTAATATTCAATAGAATTTTGTTCAGGTCAAGTATACTTAACAGGAATGAAGTTCTCTTTTTTCCTACATGTAAATAAGTAAATAATTTCAGTACCTATTACTGAAAACTGTTGTGTCTTCTGTTCTATTCATTATTATTATTTATTCATTTATTCATTATTCATTATTAGTTATCAATTTCCTACCCATGCTTCCTTAATTCCTGATACCTGGAGGAGTGATTTTTTTTTCTGTTTTCCCTTCTTTGAGCATATTTTGTGTGTTCTTGCTCCTCTTATCCTCACATAGGTTTTATAATCTACTTGTCACAGTTTTTGCTATGATTGAGTAGACTTGGATTACTTTGGGAGAACAATGAGTCATATTCTAATGCAATCTTCCAGTTCACATTCATGATATGTCTTTTTGTTAACTAGCTTTTTTTCCTTATCCTTCATTAGTATCTTAGCATATACAATTATGTTTAAATAAATCTTGTTACGAAAAGGGCTTTGATAAAATCCAACACCCATTTGTGCTTAAAATTCTGGAGAAGAAAGGGGTCAAAGGAACATAACGATGTAAAGGCCATATGTCACAAACTCTTAGCTATTATAATACTAAACACAGAAAACCTGAAAGCATTTCAACTAAACTCAGGAACAAGTCAAGGATGTACACTGTCACCACTGTTATTCAATATAGTCTTCAAGACACTAGCTAGAGTTGTCAGGCAATAGAAGTTAATGAAAACAATATGAAAAGAAAGAGAGGATGAAAAACTATCCCTTTTTGCTGATGACATTATCCTATATCTGGAAGATTCAAAAAAGTCTACTGGAAAACTTCGTGAGCTTATAAACAGAGTTAGCAAAGTAACAGACAACAAGATCAACATACATAAATCAATAGTGTTCCTATACACTAACAATAATAGGGCAAAAGAAGAAATCAGCAAATCAGTCCCAATCATAATATCCTCAAAAGAAATAAAATACTTGGGAATTAATCTAACAATGGAAGTAAAAGACCTCTAAAACAGAACTATAGAACATTGAAGAAAGAAAGTTAAAGAAGATAGCAAGACAGTCCATGTTCTTGGTTAGGCAGAATCAATATAACTAAAATGGCCATTCCACCAAAAGCACTGTACAGATTCAATACAATCCCCATCAAGATACCAACATCATTCTTTACTGACACAGAAAAAGCAATTCTCAGATTAATTTGTTATAACAAAAAGCCAAGAATAGTCAAAATGTCAGAAGCAAGATAGACAAAACAAGTGGTTTTACAAGACCAGATATAAAAATAAATTATAGAGCTGTAATAAAAACAGCATGACATTGGTACCAAAATAGGCATGGATACCAATGGAATGGAATAGAAGACTCTGAGACAAACCTAATATCTTCAAAATTTGATCTTTGCCAAAGTGCATCAAAATATAACATGATGTAAAGACAACTTATTCGATAAATGGTGCTGGACAAACTGGAAGTTGGAATTAGATCCTTATATTTCACCTTGTAAAAAATCAAATCAAAATGGATCAAGGAATTAGGAATTAAATCAGCTATCATGGAACTGCTAGAACCAAAATTTGGAGCAATACAATAGCACAAGGGATTAGGCAACAACTTTTTCATTAAGACTCCCAAAGTGAAAGAATTAAAGTTAAGAATCAATGAGTGGGATCCCAGTAAACTAAAAAGAATTTTTCTTCCTAAGAAGAGGTCAAAACTGTCAAGAGAGAATCTAACAGAATGTATCGTCGTTTTCAAAGCAAGTATTTGATTTTGGTGTTCTTAGGGAACTTCTCTCTAGCTCATTCACTTCTATTTTTATCTTTATTATTTTATTCTTTCTACAAATTCTCCTAATTTCTTAATGTAGTCTTAGTTCAATAACTTAACACAAACTATTTTTCTAATATTTGCCTCTATAATATCATTTCATGCAATAGTATTGCACATATAGTAACACATAATTTCCTTGTTCACTTAAAATATTTTTCAATCTCAATTAGGAGTTTTTGATTAATGGTTTATTCAATAGGATTTTAAAACATCTAATTATAATTCTATTTTAATTATTTTTAATTTCAAAATGAAATTCTTTTTGAATAAATTCAAAGTTGTATAATTTAGACTACAGGGAATATGTTAAGAGTTATTTTGTATACTGTCTCTGAAACTCTGTCTTTTGTTTTCTAATCAATCATTTAAGAATCAGCTCAAATATTATCTTGGGAATATTTCTCATACTCTATTTTGTAGGACACGTCTCCCTTTGTCTTCCTAACATAAAATTTTCTTTGTTTGTCATTATTAACTTCTAATACAACATCAAATCCATGACAATAAATATTTAGTATGATTTCTTTTTAAGTCCATTTGGAACCTTCTATGTCCCCAAATTACTAAGAGATATCACCTCACAATATTAAAATATCTCTTAAATATACAAAAAAGTAATAAACAACATGTAAAGAGATACTCATAGCAAACACATAAAAATCAAAACTGTGGAGAAATTGCCACAAGCATTCTTCCATGGAAACGTACATATATTTGCATAAAAATAAAATATATACTATAAACATATTTAGTAATATATTTCATATTTCTCTGTGTTGATACATAATAAGATAATTATGTTGACCTAATCTAAAAAGTATAAATGATTAATAAACACTAAATAAATAAAGTTTGGATAATGCTGAAAAATCAAATAGATAATAAAATGTTTTATATTTTAAGCATCAATTTCAAATCTGAGTCCTGCCACTTAGTAAATGCATGCCATTAGCAAAACATTTATTATTTGAATTTCAGTTTATTTTACTATAAAATTAATACTAACAGCTATATTGTAATCTGTGATAACTTTTACACTAAATAATGCCTATATATTATTCAATAAAATTGCTGACACATACAGTTTACTTAGTTTTGTCCACCACTGAAATATTTTACAAGCACACTCTGAGACAAAATTGTAACATCTAAGAAATGTGGACATTTGGACTGGAGCTGTGGATCAGCAGTTCTGGTGCTTGCTTGCATGCATGAGGACGTGGGTACAAACCCCATTACCACATACACAATAGTTTTGGAGCAATTCTTAAAGCAATGAAAGCCAAATGAAAAACTAAATAAAAATATTGATTCCCTCTTTTTCTTTCCCTCACTGTCCCTCTCTCTTTAAAAAAAAAAAAGAAAAAATGTGAACATATGATCAAATTTTTTCCTAGTCTTAAATAGCGTTTTTTAAAAAGAAATGATTAGATTTAGTTTATTCAATTCTCTTATAATTCCAGATGATAAAATTAAGAACAAGGATTACTTTTTAAAAGTATAACCTCACCACTTTCATGGGCATTTACTTTTTTCCCACATTTTTTATTGGTGCATTATATTTTTACATCTTGATAGGATTTATTGTTCCAACAGTCATACATGCACATAATATACCAATATAATTTGGCCAATATCACCCTCAGTATTTAGCCCCTGCCTCCAATCCTTGGTCCCTTTCCTCTACTGAGCTCTGTTTAATTTTTAGAATATCCATCCCAACCTTTGTTTTCTTTTTTCCTCTCTAGCTTCTACATATAGGAGAAGACATAACCCATAATCTTCTGAGCGTGACTTATTTCACTTAACTTGATGGTCTTAAGTTCCATCTATTTTCCTGAAAATGCCATGATTTCATGTTTATATGGCTGAATAAAAGTCCATTGTGTAATATACCACATTTTCTTTACCCATTCATCTGTCAGTGGACACCTAGGCTGGTTCCATAGTTTGGCTTTTATGAATTGTGCTGCTATAATCATGGAGTATGCATGCATCACTGTAGTAAGGTGACTTTAATTCTTCAGGATAAATACCAAAAAGTTGTATACCTGGGTTGTATAGTAATTTCATTCTTATTTTCTTTTAAAGAGGTAGGGACAGTATGAGAGAGAGAAAGAGAGAATCAATTTTATTTAGTTTTTCATGTAGCCTTTGTTAATCTGACACCTTTGTTTCTTAGACACTTAGTTGCATACGTGGTGCTGGGGTTTGAACCTGGGTCCTCGTATACACCAGGCACACGATTTAACCACTGAGCCACTGCTCCAGCCCCTCATTCCTAATCTTCTGAGGAGTCTCTATACTGATTTTCATAGTGATTACACTAATTTAAATTTCTACCAATAGTGTAAAAGTGTTCCTTTTTCTCGATGTCCTCTCTAGCACTTTTTATTATTTTGTGTTCTTTATGACTGCCATTCTGATTGGTATAAGATGAAACTTCATTATAGTTTTTATTTTCATTTCCCTAATGGCTAATGATGCTGAACATTTTTTAATGCATTTGTTGCATATTTACATTTTTTTGAAAAGTGTCTATTTAGTTCACTTGTCTATTTATTAATTAGGTTTTCTTTAATTTGATGGGTAAAATTTTTTGATCTCTTTATATATTCTAGACATTAATCCTCTGTAAAGAAAAGTAGTCACCGAAAGTTTTTTCCTCATTCTGCGGGTTCTCCCTTCACATTTCTAATTGTTTCCTTTGTTGTGCAGGGCTTTTAAAAAACCCAGAATAACCAAAGATATTTTAAGCCAGAAAAGCTATGGTAGATAATATTCGACTTCCTATTACACTACAGAGCTACAGCAACAAAAACTGTATGGTACAATTATAACCACAGACACATTCACCACTGGTACAAAATGGAAAACACAGAGACATAACCCCACATCTACAGACATCAGATTCTTGACAAGAGTGCCAAAAACATACATTGGAGAAAAGACAGCTGTTATAACAAATGGTGCTGGGAAAACTATGTATACATATATAGAAGAATAAAACTAGACCCTTCTCTCTCAACATGTACAAAAATCAGCACAAAACAGATTGAAGAGGTCATAATTAGAATGGAAACTATGTCACTTGTAGAAAAACAAACAAACAAACCTAGAGTTAATACTCCAGCTTTTAGGCACAGACAAGGACTTTCTCAATAGAAACCCTAAAGATCAGGAAATAATGCCGAGAGTCGATACATGGGATGGAATTTACTTTTATAAATACAAAACTAAGCAATAAACTGCTCAATATTATGTTGCATGCTCTCATCTATTCACATCACAGACATTATTCTCCTATGCAAACTCTTCGTCAGTAGTTTCCCCAGAGTTATTTTTGAGATCAAAATAATAGTATTGAATACATTGAAATTGCATCTTAACCCAAAAGCCATGTTAATGTTCCATTTCTGTAAAATTTCTATATAGCAATATCCAAATTACTATTAAAACAAGACTCCAGTGTTTTCTTGTTCTCAAGTTTTTCTTGTTGCATAAAGAACAGAATGTTTAGTACAATAGAAATGGGTAAAAAGCTTGTGATTACTATTGTGCAAGTTATTAACAGTGTCAGAATAGCAGTCATAAAAATATGCCATAGGGAAAAGCAAGTCAGTGATGGGATTCATCAGCTCAGTAGGCATGTAAAGCCTATTTGTTTTGATAGCATATTTTAACACAAACAAGAAAACATATTTTGTGGTGACAATTTCAATTAATTTGTTCTTGGTCAGGCTGTGTTCCTTTCCAAATGTAAAAGCAGGAGCAATCAAAATACTTAAAATTAATTATGATAGTTCACATTATTCACCACCCATTTTAAAAATGCCAACCAGTCTAATCACTGAATCTTGTCCATGCAACTATAGACGTGCTGAAGAATTCCATTTAAAACAATTTGAACATTCTTATGACATTCACTTAACATATTTGCATAGTACAAATATTTACTACAGTATATGTGGTCAGATTCATTTTTATGCAGTTTTGCAATAACGTGTTTGGCTTTAAGAGACAAAATTTTAATGAAAATTTTTAATGATTATCAGCTATAAATTGATCATAAATATTTGTCAGTAGATATTGTTCTTACTTTGGAAAGTCATACAGATCACAACCAGTTTAAATTATGGAAATAAAAGAAACATTGTAGTATTTTGCATTGTTTTAGAAAAGTAGGTTACAGTGTAACAATATCTATTTCAATAAACACACAATAAAAATTTAAACAATTGTCTATATAATCACAGTACTATGAACAATCTAAATTCTCCAGGCTGATAGAAATTGAGATAAATTTTCATATATTTGATTTCTTATTGCTTGAAGTTACCTGAAGCATTATTTCCAAATTAATTGACTTGGGAATTTTTTTGTTTTTTGTTTTTATTTGTTTGTTTTTTAAAGAGAGAGGCAGTGAGAGAGAGAAAGAGAATCAATTTTATCAATTTTATTTAGCTTTTCATGTGGCTTTCGTTGTTCTCAAACTTCATTGAGTATGTGGTGCTGGGTTTCAAACCCACATCCTCACACATGCCAGGCAAGTGCTGCAACTGCTAAGTCACCTATCCAACCCCTTGACTTGGGTTTTAAGCTACACAATAATATTGTTTTCGCTTTTCCTTTTCATTTCCTAACATAGCTCTTATCTTGAAATAGAATCTTGAATTATTTTCTTTGATTTTACTGTTACAATAGAAACAATGCCTATTTTTTATGCTTAAGTTCTAACCATGAGGTTATTGAATCACAAGTTAAAAATCATGTATTTTTATTATCCTAAACCCTCAATGTGCAATCTTGAAATAGCAATTTCAATTCATGGAAAATGTGACTCCTTAAAGAAAAAAATTAAAAATGTAAAGCTCAATCAGCAGATGGCAATAACTGTCCTTTTGCCTTCATTTTCAAATCTTTAGAAATCTTTATTCTTAGTGTCTTTGTGACTTTGTAAGATTTGTTTTTTTATGAAATATAGTATAGGCATATTATTGTAACCTCAGTTTGAAGCTAAAACTATAAGTCAGGGAACCACTAATGCAGAAAAGTAATTTTAAACATTCACTCAGATGTGTCCCATTACACCTGTAACCCTTTCCTATACCCACCCCAATTTTATTTTAGCCAATTGCGTACTTGGGACCCCTGGTCCCAAGAGTGAAGAGCAGCAGTACGTCAGGTTGGAGATAAATGTCTATGGATTCCCCACACAGCTGTGGTTGCTTCTGGATCCCCTTTGGGAGTGCACCTGTCCATGGAAATAGACTTTCTTGCTTACCCACTTCCAATCATGTCTGCCTTGCTGCACACCAGGTATTTCTAACAACTTGAACAACAATCACTGATTTCTCATGGTTCTGGAGATGAGAAACCCTAAATCGAGGTACTGTCATATGTGAGGTTAAGGGCTGTTTTTTAATATGCAGATCATTTGCCTTGTATCCTTGCAAGATGGAGAGGGGGCACAGGGAAAGAGAACAGTAGGTAGGGGGAAAAGAGAAGGAGAAAGAAAGATCTTAAAAGACATGGGGAGAGTTTGAGTTAGCTCTCTCATCTTTTTTATTTTTTTATTGTTAATTTTTGAAGTATACATGACATAAGATTATACATTAACATAATTATAAAAGCATGGAATTTAACTTGTTCTAATTCAGTCTCCAGATTTCCCCCTTCCCCTCCATTGCTCCTACACCCTGTTTTTTTAATATGCATGATGATAGAATGCACATTGACATGATTAGAAAAGCTTGGAGTTTACCTTGTTTTAAGTTATTTCCCTTTTTTCCTTCCTTCCCCCAACCACCTATTTTGGAAACTAATTTAAAACAAGAAAACAGAAGAATAAACAAAAGGAGGAAATTGAGGACAGAGGAATGAGGGAGGGAAGTTCGTGGAAGAAACAGACTTAACTTTCTCATGTCTTTTCCAAAAAGGACCTTAATCATGAGTGAGGACTCCACCCTAACCTAACCAACTTCCCATAGTTGTTCCTCTTTTGACAACTACATGAAAATTAGAATTCATCATATGGATTATGGGGGAAAGTAGACATTTAGTCCATCATGTTCATTGTCAGAGTTTCAAAACTTTACAGTGTCTCCCACATTCTTTCTCTCCCTAGTACCTCAAGTCTAGAAAGAGAAGCTGAGAATTAATAAAGTGTTTTATTACACACAACTTCCTGCATTTATTTCTCCCTTGCTTTTATTTTCTGAAGTCAGCTGTTTCGTATGGCAGTGATTTTACATTTCTTAAAATTATACACATACACTACAAACTGATAACAGAGTACAAATGTACATATTTCCAAATTTCATCCCTGTTTAAATCAGTATCTTGGCCCATTCATGTGGCTAAAGGAAATGATCATAGACTTATGAAAAATGGAAATTTTATTTTGACAGTTTTGGAAGTTTCACTTTCCAAGACCAAGGCATCAGTAGATTCAGTGAATAGTGGGGACATGTTGCCCAGTTATAGAAGGTAACTTCCCTTATGAAAAAGATGAGTTAACTATCGGGGGCCTATTTAACAATGGAACTAATGGCATCAATGAGCACTCCCTCTTTAGGTCTAATCATCCCACAAAGGCCTCATTTCATATTTTCATCACCGTGAGGGTTAGGATTTTCACACATCAATTTCCAATAGGGAAGGTTTGAGTGTAAGTATTCAGACCATGGCATTTAGGATGAATACTATTTTTTTGAAATTTTTATTTACCAGTGAAGTCCATGAGCTAATTCCACAATTAAGGTTGGAGATTTTTACTTTAAATTGGATTGTGGAATGGGGCAATGTTAGACATCTTCCTTTGAGTATAAAATATTGTAGATGGTATGATCTCTCTTACTGTACATCAGAGTCTAATCCTTGATCCTGCATACATCTGTGGTACCTACCTCTAACATATAGGCATTAGAATTTACAGACCTGCTGTGAATGAACAATATGCCATTGTTTTAAACTCAATACCTTTCTATTGATTTCTGTGTAAAACTGCACATTTTCTTTTTGTCTCCTAGTTCAATCTCTGTCCCACATTGCCTAAGCTTCTTGTCTGTTCTCCAGGTTTCTGCCACAGTAGAATTCCTAAGGTTTTCTACAGTGCATTCAATACTGCTTCCTATTCTCTTTGAACAGCTCTCTGCCTCATTTTATTGCTGATTAATGTCTACTTGCTACATCTCAGCATAATCTTTACTACCCCACAAATACTTATCTGACAACACAGAGAAGGTATTTAATAGCAATAATCAATTAATTATAAATTAAGATATTTATATCCTCTTCGGACCAGACAGTATTCCAAAAACTATCCTTTGTGATCTCATTCTATCCTCACAAAATCCCCAAGAAGTTGAAGATGCTTATTTTCCCTAGTTTTTATGTACTATGACTATGAAAGAATGATAAATAGAAAATGTTTTCCAAGTGTTCAGGCATTGACTGGCAATCTGAGTCCAGGAATCAGTCTTTGGATCCTATGATATTCACCATTGTTGATTTCTAATCATCATTGTTGTCCATGTTGAAGTAGGAGTTTAAGGATGTCAAGATGACAGAAGTAGGATAGAGGAATAGCCATCTGGAGTACAAGACTGGGAAGTGAGTCCTCCTGTCCTTCTTTCGGATAAGTTCCATTATCATGACAACACTACCACTGAGAGCTTATCACCTTCGCAATTCCCCTCCAGTCAAAGGTTATGTATTCTAATCAGAGCAAAATCAAGTAACTAATGGACACTGTATTCAAATTAGGTGAAAATAAAGAAACCAATGGGAAGAAATGGGGCAAGGTTTTCCATCAGGTCTGCCCAGAGCTGGGTCCTAGGTCCAGAGCAGCATTTGAAACAAGACTTTAGAGAGCTTCAGGGCCTTGAGTCACTCTCTATGAAAAAAAAAAAAAAAAGTCTATGTTCTACTATTAACTCCTGCATGTTTTGCTCAATTCTTTGTTCAGGATACCAAGAATCTGGACCCCAGCTGAACACACCAGCACTGTCAAATGCCTTCAGAATCTTCAAAATCGTTAGCAATACATAATACATTTTCTTTCTTTCTATCATTATGATATTTTTGAGAGAGAGAGAGAGAGAGGGATACAGTGAGAAAGAGAAGAAAGAGGAGTTTTATTTTATTTTTTATCTGGCCTTTGTTTCTCCAACACTTAGTTGTGTATGTGGTGCTGGGGTTTGAACCCAAGGTGCATGCCAGGCAAGAGCTGTAACCACTGAGCCACTGCTTTAGTCTCAGCAACACACTTTCAAAAGGCAAGTAATGAAAATAATTTTACAAACTAAAAGTATAAAATAGGAAAAATAACATTTAAATGCAATATTGTAGGACCTAGGTTATTATCTCCATATTTTTATATTAATCTTAATAAAAACCTTTTAGAAATTGTGGCTTGGGGTAAAAGTAAGAAAGTACTGACTATTTGGTATCTAGGCAATTCCTATTATTTTGTCATAAATGCTTAAAATTCACATTGTTGCAGGAAAATAAATTTTTAAAAATTGATCTCTTAGATTTTTTATTAATAATTTCTTTAAGTGTAATTAAAATTTGCTTTTGTTATAGCACTGAGACCTGCCCCATGGAGCCAGGCCAGCCACTTTAGTCTCTGCATAGCAGTTAAGAATTTGAATTTGAAACACAGAGTAAGGAGCAAGAGTTTAATAGAGAGAGTAAAGACCTAGGGTAAGGTACAGCAAAGGAATAAATAAAAACAATTCCTTCAAATATGTAAGTCTATGTCAAACTAATATATATATATATATATATATATATATATATATATAGAGAGAGAGAGAGAGAGAGAGAGAGAGACATTTAAAAAACACACACACTTTGGAGATTTTGAGGAAATTTAGCACCCACTCCCTATTTTTTTTCTCAATTTTCTGTCCCCTTAGTGGATTTGTTGTCAAATCTTCTTCTTATCCAATTTATTATTCTTTGAATAGGCCTCATTTGGTTTCTTTGAACGTCTTAATTTTGGGCTATCAGAGTGATTGGGGGTAATGACATGGTTTTGATCATAAAAGGGGGTCCTGGAGATGTTGATACCCACAGATGCTCTGGAAACAAGTTTTTCTTAATCCTGGTGGCAGTACTGACATACATGTCCCTTTCTTCCAAGTGGTCATCTGTTAGATAAGGCTCCCTGTGGTATTTATTTGCCCTTCATTATCATTTCCCTATCCAACAGTTTATTGTTAAGCTACTACCTAACACTATGAATTTCCTTAGCTATTTAAAATGATGTTACATATCAAACCTTGCCTCACCCAACACTAGAACAACTTTTAAATCTCAACTCCCTCACAATCCAGAAAACCTTTAATTCTGGTGGAATATTTTCAACACTTTTTCCATAAAATTTTGTTTGTCAGAAACTGAAACTTTCTTGATCAAAACCTGTTTCAAAACATGGCAATTTCATCCTAAATCTGCAATCATCAGAATCAACTTGAAGTGTGATACTCCTTAGATAATATATTATATGCAATATTACATGTCATTCAAAAATAGAGATTTTAGTTCTGATCATGTACTCAAGACAATAGTATTCATGAGCAAAATGAAGTTCTTCAAGTTAAAATTATCTATAACTAAATAATATATAACAGCTGAGTTACTTAATTGCATTTGTCATATTCCAATTGTATAAATGCTTTTTGTAGCTAGTAACTATCATTTTGAAGAGTACATATTATAGAATATTCCCATCAACTCAAAGAGTTTGATAGAATAGACTTCGAGAGACTGTTCTAGGACAAACAGTATATAATTATTCAAATGATTATTATAAAATCAGTGTAATATGCTATAGATAGGTTTAGAAATTCTTATAGCAAGAGATTTTAAGGAAAGCAAGAACAAAGAATTCATACCTTAAAATTTCAATAAACTCTCTTTAGAAAATAGAGCATATCAGTGACACTCTTAGAACTGCACTCAATTCATATTTAGGCAATGTTAAATATGATGGCTTCTGACAGCCTGTTCACTTCAACTATGGAAACTTCACCAATGCAAACTATGAATGAGAACATCAAAACCTTTCACAGTCATTTCAAAAATCTGAAATAAAACACCATGTGTTCCACAGAAATTAGAATAAGAAACCAACAACTGGTTATGAAAAATCCTAAAATACAAATTAAGATATGCAATATAAAATAATACATTAGTTAAATTAGAAAACTTGTTGTAATTAAGAAGTATTTTGAGCAGAATGAGGAAAATGTATATATTAAAATATGTATAAACAGCTACATAATGCTCATTGAAAAATTGATACTTTTAAGTTGGAAAATATATGAATATTAGTGCACAGATTTGAATATGAAAGCAGCAATTGACTAATGTTTAAGATCAATAACATTTTTTATTTTTTCTAGAAATAGAACAGATTATACTCAAAGTAAGAATATAGTAAATAATAAAAATATTATAACACAACAGAAAAATATTTTTCATACGATAAACTAAACTTAGTTTCTTAAAAAGAAAATTAAAATTAATATATCCTAACAATATTATCAAGAGGTTTAATAGAAAGAGAAGAAACAAACTTCTCAAATCAGAAGTGAACACTTAGTTGTCACAGACTATTGATATGTTAAATAATTGAATATGAAAACATATAATACAAATTTGGCATTTTAAAATAATTTCAATATATTGAGGTAAAAGGAAATCATTTAAAAGCATAATTAATTCAAAATGATATAAGTAGCACCTAGTCTATGATATAAAGTTGAATATATGTTCAAACATTTCAAAAGATCCTAGGCCAGAAAAACTTACTTTTGAATGCTACCTAATGAATAAGGAATAAAAAGTTACTTTAAGATTAGACATGATTGATCAAAAAGGAATCAGACAAAAAAGCAGCTGTGCATGCTTTTATAGGGATCGGCTCTCTGGTGAGGTTCACAGTGAGGTCCATCTGTGTGTCCTCCAGTTTATTTCCTCAGCTGACACAGTGAGGGGCTGGGGAATTCACACATTGCCTCAGCTGTGCAGCGACTTTGTAGTCTGGGGTGAGCAGGGAAAGTTCAGGGGCCTTGTGCTCTTTGGGAATTGGCTGTGGACTCCATCAATCTTTGGGCAATTGCAAGATGCCAATGGGATTTATCCGTCAGCAACTGATTGGTTGTTCCTTCACTTGTGTTGGCTGCCTGAAACCGATCAAAAATCCCACACTTTTTGGTGATGTAGTGTGCTGATTTCCATCTGGCTACTTCCTGCTGTTTATGGATAATAGTGGGGAGGGGAAGTTTCAGGTGTTGGTTCGGTAGGGAGGCAGCTGTAAGGGTGCATGGGCATTTGATTGTATGTTACTCTAGCAGCCTCACCCATGTGGTTTCAGGCAAACCTGTAGAGATAGGGAGCAATCATTAGAAGAAATCCTATTACTAATATGGTATTAAGGATGGGCGTCAGCCAGGTCACAAGAGTGGAGTTTAGCCACCCTGGCTAAGGGTCTTTTGATTGTTGCTGCCTAAGCCTTTTGCTTAGATATCTGAGAGTTTTGACTTTTTTCTCTACCAGCCCAGTTTCATTGATGTAGTAACAGCATTCCTCTTTTAGGAATAGATATATTCCCCCTTTGTCCATTGTCAGGAGTTCTAGTGCTCACAGGTTCTGCAAGGCCACTTGGGCAATTATGTTATCTATCTTTGTAGGGAGGCCAGGGAGACAGCAAATGCCTCTACTGCCTCCCGGAGTTATTATTCTAGCCTCTAGGTGGCAGTGACTGAATAATCGGGTCCTCCTGCCCCCCAACCTAGAGGCAGTAGTGAAGAGGCTAGGGAGAGTCCAACCACCATTGGTAGGAAAATGGCCCACTTTTCCCTATGGAGGGGATTCTGAGCAAGCCAAATCAATTCCATTTCACTATACAGTGTCAGCTGAGGAAATAAACTGGAGGAAACACAGAAAGCAGAGGGCATAATGGAATCAAATTTTTTGTCAGGGTGCCATTACAGCAGAAAAAGAATCCTGGAGGAACAAACACTGAAGAAGAGACCTGTATGGTTCAGTTGCAAGGTGTAGAGGTAGAGGAAGTGTAACAGTAGGAAAAATGTATGAAGAGTTGTGAAAAAGGGGAACTCCATCCAAATGTGGCATTTAGTTTTAAAATGGCTTATATATCCTTGAGCTACATACAGTCCCATGTGATTCTGTAAAACTGTTTACTCTTTAGTGTTAACTTATGTCTGGTACAGATATTTCCTTTCACTGTGTATCCTCCTATTTTTAATTACCTCTGAGAGAACGTATATGCATGCACACCAAGTAATATTTAAAGAACCATTGTTTCTCTTGTTGAATGTCTATGTAGGATTAAGCTTGGTTATACTTTCCTGTCAGGTGTTTAATACCAACTTGATCAAAACTGATCTTGTTCCTATCTATTGCTACAAATCAGCCGAGATTTGCCAGGGTTATCCTTGAGGAATGTGTGAAAAGCCTCTTGGCTTTTCTACCAGTTGTGCCATTTGGCAGAATTGATCAGGGTCTTGCTGACCACATGTGGCTTCACTTGGAAACATCTGGGACATTGCCCATGAATGATCATGCTCTGCAGAATGTCCACTGATTGGCTTTCTGTACTCTAGAGTCACTTAATCCCCATGATCAGGAGGTCATGTTACCCAGAGTTGCCAAGCTTATAGAGAAGTCCCATTTTCCTCTGAATTTTGGAAGACCAAACAGAGCAAGGGCCAAAATATTGACTTTTTCCTTAAACCTTTAACTTCCTTAACTTTGGTATCCTCATTTTGGTAATAAATCCCGCAGGCCAGTTTCAACAGTCTTAAAATGGGAATAGTCTCTCTGAATATACAGTTAGGAAACAGTGTTAATGATCAGAAAAGCCTTAGTATAAGAAAACAGATATAAGCCAGACTTTCATATGGCAGTGTGGCCCTTCTATGTCAGATAAAAGACATAAAAGAGAGCACTTGGTGATGATGTTGTCTGTAAACCTATATAAACTTTAATCTTACAAACTTTTATATAAAATTTAGATAAAACTTGAACACTTATTTGACCTTAAGAAAAATCTTAAATAAATTTAACTAATTGTGCCAATTATATTCAATGTAATAATATACAGACTTCTCAGATTTTCCCTCCACAAAACTTCTGCAACTTACTTAGACACTCTATACTTCATCAGAAATATTTCTCTCATTACGATTTCCATGTCAAAGTTTATTTTCCTATCTATAACCTTTTATAACCCTTGAATTATGAAACAATCTTTGTAAAAATGTTCAATTTTTTAAATTATCCCTCTTAATAGAAAATATTTTGTTATTTGTAGTACTTTAATTGAAATACAGTTGAAACCTTTTGTACTCTTTGTATATAATTACACCTACTAGAATTTTAATTTAGTAATTGTGCTTTTGGTGAATACCAAGAAACAGAGCAATCTTCAACTCTTTTTACCATTTACAAATAATTTAAATTACCTTTTGGAAAAGAAAGCATGTGGGGTAAAGGAGTGTGCCCATTTGATAGAATTCAGCCATGAAAGGAGACTAAAGTGGAGATTGAGTTTCCATGTGCGATCGATAGGCTTTTGGCCATTTTTAGAGACCATAAATTTACATCAGGAATTAGCCCTGATCAGAGAATTAGGATGCTACTAAGAAAGACTGCAGTTTCTTGATTGAATGGATTTCCAAGAAAGGAAACTGAGGAGCAGATTAACATTTTTTCTCTGCTAAAGCAGAGAGTGATTGATAAGTCTTAGTATAGCAAAGTCTTTCCCCTGAGTCTTGAGTCTGGCAGAAATGTGGGTGACAGAATACTGGTATTTTTGATAAAGAGAGTTCATAAAATGGGGTAGAAATCTCCTGGGGAAAAAAAAGTGATAGAACACTTGTTCATTTTACTCTTGCTTCTGAAGATCTCGGGTAAATCCCTGTAAATGTAACACAAGGTGGCTGGGTGAGTTCTAGTTTGTAAATTAGAGGAATGAAATTCACGGACATAGGGTCAGATAGAACAAAGTAATAGGATTTAGATTAACAGAAAGGAAACAGAATTCCCAAAGAGGGAGGAGTCCCAAGAGATGAATCCCTTGGGGGGTTTTTCTTTGAAGAGAAGAATGAGAAAAGTTGAGTAGTTTGGACAAAGAGAAGATCTGGAGTAGAGGTATCTGGCCTGGAATGGAGGCCTGGACATAGGAAACCTTGGACCATTTCCCCTTGCGGTGGAAAGTTTTTAAGATCTCTGAGAATTTGGGAGTCAAATGCGCCATTTTGAGGCTGGTGACTGTTATTGTCCAGCTTGTATTGGGGCCAGGCAATATTACAGAAGAACAACAGTCTTTCAGGTTTGACTGTGTCGTAGAGACCCAGGGTCTGGATATGTTTGAGAAGGCATCCCAAGGGGTTATCTTATGGAAGTTTTGTTGGGATCTGCCCATGCTAGATAAGATGGAGTGAGGAAGGCTCCCAAGGACTCTGGTGGAGAGACAGCCAGGAATCTGGAAGAGTTAGAGGGCGTCACTTACCCAGTAGATTGCCTGTGGTGGATATGATGTCCAGCAATGTAAATGGTCCTTTCTGGAGATGCCAGAGGGAGAGGTGGTAGAGATAGAGAGGGAGCAGTAGTGACAGAGAGAGAGAGAAGGAGGGAGGGAGAGAGAGATTGATCTAGTGGAAGTCAAGGCCCAGATGAGCCATCCTTGATGGTAATATAAGGTCTTTGAGAAAGACTTGAATAAGAGAATGGTGTGAAGCTATTTTGGTTGAGAAGTATCCCATACCAAAGGGCTGATATGAGGAAGGGGGAGGGGTGTTGGATGCTTGGGAAATGTGGGCACAGTCTTAGAACTGGCATGAAGGAGAAATATGGTAGTGGTTTGTATGGTAGGAATAGTAATGGAAGCTTTGAGTTTGTGGAGGAGGTAGACATGAAAAAGAGGCCCTGAACCCAGATAGGGCCTTCAGTTCTTGCCACTTCATGGAAAGGAAACTTATTGAGGTTGGGAGTTTGGCGTTTTGAAGGGGTAATTGGAGGGGAAGGATAAGAGGGTGGGGAAGATGGAGAGAGAGTGACTTGGGGAGGGGCTTAGGGTGGAGATTGGGGTGGGCTGATACTATTAGGAGGATTGGCCTGAGTAAGGAAGTGGAGGACAGGAGGGTGGAGCTGAGAGCAGTTCCAGTGGATCTGAAAGCCAGAAAGAAGATGCAGGAAAACAATGAGGAAGAGGTGTGGGCCCATTCCTGGTGAGGAGAACTTGGGCTGTGGAGCAGGTAGAGCAAAGGGCGGGGGCGGGGACAAGAACACAGAACCCAAAAAAGCCTGAATATAAGGCATTTCTGACCATTTCCCTGTCAGATTGCAGTAATTGTCAAAATCAGTGAGGATTTGAAGGTCAAAAGTTCCTTCTAGAGGCCATTTTGAGCCAATATCTAAAATGTATCGAAGCCAGTACACAGTTGAGTAAAAGACCAGCTGCTTATGGCATAAATCTTGAGAGAGTCTTCATTTAGTAAAATTAATGTATATACAGTCCAAGGAAACCTTGGAGTCTGGAGAGGACTTTGCATTTCCCATGACCTTTCAGTATTACCCAGGGGCAAACAGGAACAGAAAGAAGCATCCCAAATTTGGGTCATGTTCACCAGAGGAATGGGAAGCAGATGGGCCAGAGGCCAGGATGTCTCCTCAGCCTACAGGGGCCCAAAACAGAACAAATGGGGCTAACTGGAGGCTGGGACATCTCCACAGTCTACCAGGGCCCAAATGGATTGGGTGAGGTCTGTGGCACATGCTAGTTATGGACAGTCCCCTTTAACAGAGAGTGCAAATGGATGGCCAAGGGAAATTCAAGGGTATTTACCCCACTTATATCGGCCTGGATGAGGAAAAAGGATGTTGTAGGAGGTCTCCATTCCATCTGAGGGAGAGGGCTGATATACCCCCATGGGGAAGATAAAAAAACTCTCCCTGATTTCAGCACCAAATGTAAAATCAGACATGAGTGACCAAAAAGTATTCAGACCAATAAAACAGCTGTTCAAAGCTTTTACTGGGAATCATCTCTCTTGTGCAAGGTTCACCGGTTCACCAAAGTGAAGGCAGGCCGAGGAATTCACATGCAGCCTCAGCTGGCATCAACTTTATAGTCTGAGGTGGGCAGGGGAAGTTTGGGGGGCTCATTTCCTTTATGAATTGACTGGGGACTCCATCGATCATTGATTGCAAGACACCATTGGGGCTTATCTGGCAGCACCTGATTGTTCCTTCCTGCATTCAGGTTGCCTTATGCCCTGCCCCCATCTAGCCACCTGAAACTGACCTAACAATTACTATGAAAAAAATGAGAAAGTAGTTGCAATTACCAATTAAGTTTTTGTTTGTTTTTATGTTTTTGGTTTTGGATTTTTTTAGGCAGGGATGACTCCGAAAACAATACCTAATAGAGAAAAGCAATATAGTTATTTCAATATGATCAGTGCAAACTAAAGAGCAGATATGGAATCCATTTATGATTAAAAAACAAAAACTCCTTGCAAACCATAATAGAAAGAATCATTATCAGCTTTAATAAAGGGTAAAAATCACACAGCTATCACGCTAGTTAAGACTAAAATTTTAAATGTTTCCCTAAAGATTGAGCACACTGCAAAGATGTCAGTTGTCATCCCTATCTATGAGCATTTTACTAGAATAGCCAATGCTTTTAGCAAAACAAAAAATAGAAGGGAAAAGGTACAAATATGCAGAATATATACTGAATATGTAGAAAATACTATAGAATCTGCATAAAGAAAACCTAGTGATTAATTTCATGTGACTTCTATATATACTTCTCATAAATTTTATTATATATCTATAATTTAACAATAAATCTTTGGAGAACAAAATTTTAAATAACACTTGTAGTGCACATAAGTAAACTGCATATGAATTCAAGTGATTTTAAAAGAAGTAGGATTTATTTAGTCAAGAAGAGAGTTGAGAAGAGAGAGAATTCCCACCATGGGGGAGTGGGTCTGATAGCAGGAAAAACCCATTTTGGTGTGCTAGCTTAAGAGCTCATATTGTTCTGGCTGGAGCATGGAGAAAACTCTACATTAAATAGGGACTGAACCTCACATGTGGCTCCACCTTCTTCTTCCATTTTCCATCCTGTCTGGGACAAAGGCTGGAGGTGTTCCAACAGGTGAGCCTCCAGTCTTTTCCATCTGAAATAAGCCTTGATATGTTAATTAATATTTCTACTAGTTAGATTCCAGGTGTGGTTTATGCATTTGAAGAAGACCTCAGTGTAGCCTATCACTTCAGATTGCTGACTATTGACAATTCTAATTTATTCCCAGCTCTGAAGAAGTCACTGATAGCTGTTAGATGGGAAAAGGGGTGATGACCAGAAGTGGCTGCTTCAAGCTTTGAAGCTGTATTGAAAGGGGACCTCAGTTAGAGTTTTTCAACAGAAGTCTGTTTAAGGGGTCCCAGAAAAATGAAGCTTAGTTTTAGATTCCTGTGTAAGGCCTTTTGGAGCTTGGGCATCTTCTACATCAGGTCAGTTTAGAATTCCATGGTGGTAGTTGGTGCATAAGGCATTCATCAGGCAAGGGTCATGTTAAGATCATAAACAGGACAGCAAAGTGCTATTTTTGTAAGCAATTAGCACAAAAGCAATCAGTATTAGCCATACTCTGAAAAGTATGAAGACAGTGACTTTGAATTTTGGGTGAGGGGGTGAGGGCCATTTATGACTTTGCAAACGTTAGAAACATAACATTTAGCTTTTAGAATGTCTTAGGCATCCTCAAGGTATAGTCCCATCTGATTCTGTAAATCAGTTTATTTATTAGTTTTACTTCTGTCTGGTTGAGAGATTTCCTTTGGCTTTGTAACATCCAGTTTTATTTACTTTTTGAAGGAACTGACAAGCATACATATCAATAATATTTAAAAAGAGCCATTGTCTCTCCTAAATGTCCATGTAGGACTGAGCTTCAGTTATATTCTCCTGCCAGATATTTAAAACCAACTTGATCAAAACTGATCTTGTTCCTATCTATTGCTAAAAGTCAACTTGATTTGCCAGGGTCATTGTTGGGGAGCTTGTGAAAAGCCTCTTGGTTCTTCTACCAGTTGTGCCATCTGCCAGGATAGATCAGTATTATATTTTATTTGTAGTGGAGGTGAAGGCCTGTCTTAACTCAGGTTTTTCTGTTAGAAGCAGTACTTCTGCAAAACATTAACAGGTAGCAGTTATAAAGGAAAATTTTTTTAAAAATGTAATTACTATGAGAAACAATATTAGTGATCACCAAAGACTGATATATAAATTCTATTCATTAATGATAAAGCTTATAAGCATTCAAAGCAAACAAATGTAAGCTAGGTTTAAAATCAACAATGTTTAAAATACAGTACTTGCTGATTATCTTGCCTGTTTTAAATTCACATAAGTTGAAGTTATCAGATGTACACATATCTTTAGTGACACATGTCTAGAATGTCAACAATGATAGCCTGAAATAACAGTTGGTTATTTAACCAGTTGTAGAGCCATCATTTAAGACTTTAAAACAGGTACAAATCCTAAAAAAAATAGTTCCCCTTAGTAACAAAATTTAATATAAGAAATTATCTTGATAGACAAGCACATCAATGTTTTAAGAAACCATGTTGCTAAACTTAAAGAATTAGACTTTGGGGCTGGAGTGGTGGTTCAGCAGTTCCAGTGCTTGCCTGGCATGCCCAAGGATGCTGGTTTGAACCCCAGCACCACATATCCAACAAAGTGTCTGAGCAGCGAAGACCACATGAAAAACTAAGTAAAATTTGATTCTGTCTTTCTCTCTTTCTCTCACTATCCCCCTTTCTGTTAAAAAAAAAGAAAGAAAAGAATTAGACTTTGTCCTATCAGTACATCTTTCCTAGTTGCTGATTCTTTCCTAAACTTAGATTTTGAAACAACCAGTTTGAAACTTCCATTTTTCCCCAAATTACTCTTCTTAATAAGGTAAAACGAATACTTTGTTTCATAATAATTAAATCAAAACAATTGAAACTTTTGTACTCTGCATATAGAATTACACCTATTAGAAATATAACTCTTAACAATTATGCTTTCAGTGAAGACCCTAAAACAAAATAATCTTAAATTTTTCCCATTTACCAACACCTTGTAAATACATTTAATATACCAAATATGTATTGCTTTATAGAATTCAAAAAGCCAAGAGCTTTTTGATGTTTCTTAACAAATATTTATGAAAATTAATCCCACTAATGTTAATAAAAGTAATTTATCTATTTCTAATTTAGGATACCTATGAAAATCAGATATCTGACAAATATAGTTAATACTTTAAGTAATTTTTTTCCTGCCAAAGAAAAATCCTTTAAAGCAACAGGCATTTCACTTTAAACATTTTATAGAAATCAACACTTTGATTGGTCACCTTGAAAAAATGTGTGGATTAATAATTTTAAACATACTTTATTCTAATGTTTAACCAATTTAAAATGAACCTCTTTCTAAACATTTAAGTCACGTGAACTGCATCATTTGGATCCATTTTTAAAAAATTAATTTATGAGTGTTGATTTACAATCCAATTTGGTGCCATGTTAACACAACAAACAACATAAATTGTGCATACATATACCTAAAATAACAACAGGACCTGGAACAGTGCCTGACATACATGAGGATGTGGGTTTGAACCCCAGCACCATGTATGCAATAACAGTGTTGGAGCAACGAAAACCACATGAAAAACTAAATAAAATTGATTCTCTCTTTCTCTCTCAATGTTCCTTTCTCTCTTTATAAGCAAACAAAAAAATCCAACAGGAAGCAAAGATTTTAGAGACTTTCATAGAATAATTTACCTTTGAGTAAAGACACCAGTGAAAAACAAACAAGCCAGGATTAAATACTGTAGACAAAAAAAAAAATACAGACTGAAAATTTTATTTAGGTGCACTAAATTATAGATGAATTTACTAGTAAAGATGAGCTCAAAAAATGAGTTTTTCCCCCCAAAATGAAACAGCCATATTTACTCTAGCAAAGGAAAATGAAAACATCTTCTGTAGACCAGAGTGCACTTTCAGCGTAGATTAGTTATCCCAGATTTTGAAAGAATGTGGGAGTTCATGAAATCATCAGGAAAAACTTTTAGAAAAGAAAACTTAGACATGTGCAAATTTTCCATTTTCCTTCCTTGTGTCCACCTGAAGAAGAGAGAACTCACCAAGAATTAGTATTGCTTGATATTCCTTGGCCTGGTCATGTCAGCTTCCTGAAGCTGTGGTCCTGCACCATTGTATTTCAAAGTACAAGAATGTGGACCTCTTAACCATCTCAAAAGACTTGGCATCTAGAGCAATTGCACTTTCCAGATCCCTTTTATTTCACCCTTTCCGAAACTTAGATAATGAAACCTCAGAGTGTGGGAAAGTGCCATTGCAGTTTGGATTTAAACATGACACAATTTTCCTCTGGTCTGGCACCAATTTTGGCAATTGCTCATATAAGTCTAGCTGTAAGATGGAGTCATACTTTGTCATTTTTCCCTATCTTCTGACTGATATTTGAGCCAGGATTGAGTACGGAAAATATTGGGCATTTTTCCTCAGTGTTTGAGTGGCAAAGGAATCCTAAATTGAGTGCTTGTTCCAGATGGAATGGTACCCATTTGAAAGACAAGGGGGAAGGAGGCATCCCTTGGCATCCTTCCATTATCCAAACCAGATCAAGGCATCCCTCCATCACTTGTGAACCTCAAAGTTATTGGTGACTCAAGGCCTGACTAGGATGCTTGAGTGGGTCAGATTAGTCACCCCTTACAGAGGCATCCTTTAAAGTCACCTTACTCAAAGTTTGCTTTATGTCCTGTGATCTTCTTCAAAACATAAGCAGCCATGTACTGAGGCCTGACTAGGATTTGAGTAGATTGGATTTAGTTGCTCCTTACTAATGCATGACCCAAACCCCTTTTCTTTGTGTCATTTCCCTCTCAAAGGGAGAAAACATGATTTCTCTGTACAATGTTTACTATACATAGAAGCACTGTGGATTCAGTTGAGCATCCCAGAGGAAACAAGTTAGGAGTTCCCTCAGCTACTGTTCTAAGGAAGAGACGTGTCCCTGAGAGCCATGTGCCCTGGACAAGTTTTAAGCCTTTCCTGATATCTGTCTTTGCTATCTTACTCATGATTAGGGCTATAAAATTTCTGTTCTATCTGTTGCAATAAGAAATATAATTTATAGAGTCAGGGATGATGCCCCCACTATAACAGACCCAAAATCTAAGTCCCTAACCTAGTAGGTGGGGGGCAGTGGATAAAATGTCTAAAAGCAAATAAATGAGAGCCATGGGAGTTCTTTCCTAGGGAAACCTAGAAATACACTATTCTTGCTAAAAGAATAAGGTGTTCTTTCCCTATAGTCTGATAAAGCAGAAAGTGGCAAAACTGAGGGTAGGTGGGACAGGTGAGACCGAGCTCATTTTCCTGGGAGAGATTTCTACCAGGAAGAGAAAGACAAAGGGGCAACTCACTCAAGCACTGGTAGATTGGCAGGTAGGGCTCTGCCTCAGAGACCTCAGATCAAGCCTGTGATCCAAGGAACTAGTCAGTGGGGCCTTCCCTCTACCTTTGGGCAAGAAGCTCTGAAAGGAAATTAAGTGGAGACGTTTCCACATGATATAGATTGGCTTTTGGCCATCTCCAGAGGCCCTGCATTCACACTGGGGAGTAGCCCCACTGGAGACGTAAGGTATCTCTGAGAAGCCTCAGTTTCTCCTTCAAATGGATTGCCATGAATGGAGACTGAAACAAGATCAGAGCAACATCCTCCCCACCAAAGCCTTCCCCTGGGTCTTATGTCAGGCAGCCACACTATCTTCTTTTAATTGTGCGACAAGGTCCCAGTATTTTTGACAGAGATAGTGTGTACAAAATGGAGTATAGAACTCCTGGAAGAAAAGCACAGCGATAGAACAATCATCCATTGTACTTACCCTTCCAAACATCCCTGTACGGGCCACCAAAATGAAGCAGGAGTTTTGAGATGAGACTAGATTCCCTGCTTTAACAATTTCCTTTTGGGTGGGTTCTTGTCCTGCAAATTTGAAGAATAAAATCCATGGATGAAGAATAAAACCCATGGACGATCAAGGAAGGGGAGAGTAAAAGGAGTAGGATTCATTTAGACAAGACAGACAACTCCCTCCATGTGGGAATAAGTCTGATAGTAGAAAAACCCACTTTGTTGTGCTAGCTTAGCAGCCCACATGGTTCTGGAGTCAAATGATTTTTAACAAAGGTATTAAGACAAATAATACTTGGGTTAAACTGATCTACTCTTCAAACTATGTTTCTGATTCATCTGCACAGTTACTCAAGATAACTAGAAGTCATTCTTGATTTCTCCATTTCTTCATTCATGTTCAGTTTGCTTAATTCTTAGCCATTTATATACACACCGTTATCATATTCACTTTGTTTCATTAGTTCAAGATCAATTAAATAGCAATAAAATAACAGATTCCATATCTTAAGGAAATCTAGGAAAAAATAATATAATAATTCATACTCATAGTTTACATATGTGCAGCTTTCCACCATATTGTTCTATCTCTCTCTGTATATAAGAATATATATCATTTTATATATAGTATATATAATATATATTATAAACATGGATATGCATAGATTCAATCTATAAAATGTTGTCTATAATATATAAGATACTTATAACATTACCATTTTTAAATACATACATATATTTCCCCTTTCCCCAATATGCATATTTATGCATGGTAAAGTTTTATATATATATATAATATTAGTTTGTAAAAACCATTTTGTAGACAATAAAGTGTTTTTGATTAAAATACAGAGCCATAATAAAATAACATTTCATAACATTACATACTTTACTTAGATTTGTTAAATTTAAAACTAATTTATTATTTCTAAGAACTATGCAAGCACTAAGAATAATCAGCCAAATAAAAAATATAGTTTTATTCATTATTTATGTTTTTAGAAGAGGAAAATATACAGCATACTTTCCACATGGTTACATCAATGTACAAATACATCTATGGTTTTGTATCTCCAGCATCAAAACTCTCTGTACAGAGTCATCTAATTCTGGATTAATGGTCTGATCAGCTTCTGTTTTCTTAACAAATGCAGTACTCCATGCAATTTTCCTACTTCTAGGTCTCGTGGTAACTAGAAGCCATTTCAGATGAAAGTAAAACTTTAAAATATTATGGTAATATGTGAAGCAAGATAATTGCTGCTCAATAATGCAGAAAATAATGTCTATCACCAGAATAAATTCTAGACTAACACCTAAAGCACATTTTTTGCCCTCTAATTTATTAGTACAGTTTTCACATTATTCCATGGTTAAATAGCATTAAGAAAATTGCTGTGCTCCAAAACACAAAAATAGACTTAATTTACACCTGTGTTACATGCCCTGTGTGTTTGCTTTCTGTTTAGTATGGCTGAGAACATGGGACTATGCAATTATCCAGGACTATCATTTTTTACAGACACAAATTACATAGGAAAAAGTTAACTTTCTAAAATTTAATTAAAGGTTTATAAACGGAGAAGAAATTCAAGTATTCTTTGGTATATATTTTGGTTTCATTTGTTATGTAAAAGAGATACTATTTCTCATATGAGAAATACCTAGAAGAATTATGAAAGAGGATTGATATATTGAAATTGCAAAGCCAATAACATGAAATAATGTCAGACTATGTAGTATGAGCTAAAAGCTTTTTGATATCTGTGAAATATATAATTTTCAAGGAAAAAATGAACAATTTCTAGTTTTAGTTTTCAATCTGGGCCATTATTAATTCAAAGAAATATTTAAGTATTCATACTTAACACTTTCATAACTTCAGACAAAATGTTCACAAAATGAACACTGTAATAACCTTTTGTTATTTGAATAGTCCTTGGATTTTTCTTCACTATAGGACATATCACTTAAGGGATATGAGCATCACAAACTAATAAAGCATGCATACAGAATATTAAGGTTTCTCTTTATCAAATAGCACCAATAATAAAGAACCAATTTTGAGTCAGAGGGAAGAGATTAATTGGAAAATGCTCAGTTAAGGAAATTACATTGACATGACCAAACTTTGTTTTCCTGACTTTCTTTAATGATTTTCCATATATTTAAATAAGTTTTATAAATCTGCAAATGGATAGAAAAATAACTTCAAATTCAATATTTTAAATTGAAGAATTAGAACATCACTTGCTGCTTTTATAATTCCTGAGTGTAGTATGATTATGTTCTTGCTTAATACCCTTTCGGAACTTCCTGGATCATGATGTAAACCTGCCAAACTGTACTGATGCCTGAAGTTATCTAGAGAATAACTCAAAAGTGCATAGTGATTTTCATTTGTTTTTGATAAATACAAATAGCATAACATCATAACATCTTCAATGCCACAGAACTGAAGTGCTAAAGGCTACACAATTAATGTATGTAGAAAAAGAAGTAGAGAAATGGGTTATGTAAATACACAGTGGCCAGAAATTTACTAAGTGGAATATAATTTGCCAATCAAAAATATGACTGATTTGTACTTTTGCCCTTTAAACACCAAGTGTATTATTACATACTCAGGAATGGTCTCAAACTCTTGTGGCCTAAAATACAACAAATTATTCACTAAAAACTCCACTATGATTTAGTTCATATCAATTTTATGATTTCTAAAAGAAATTCAAATTTTATAGTTGAAGCCAGTCTTAGTTTATAAACTATTCTTTGAAATGCATTGATTTTATTATGAGATAAAAATAACCCTGAGAATCACCATGAGTAAAATTCTCCAGCACAAGAATTTGTAGAAATTGATTGATTATCAAATGACAAATTATATAAAAGAAAATTTTGGAGATGATTTTGTATACTACAGTATTCTAATGAATGTATTTGGGGATTGAATTTGAAGTAGTAAGTAAAATAAAAATTATAATTTTGATAATTTAAAACATACAATTATGTTGACTATTTTATACACCCAATTGCTTTGCATTTTTTAATCTTATAATTTAAAGGGTACATTTATATCTAAGACAAAAAATACACAACATTTCTTAAAATATTGTAAAGGAAATTAAGCATGAAGATTTTCGATAGTTCTTGGACTTAAAGTGAGTTGGAAGGTGGAGGGACAGGTAATAAATAGGAGCTATAAGTTCTTCTCTTTTTTTAGAGAATAAGGGACAGTGTGTGAGAGAAAGACAAAGGGAGAATCAATTTTCTTGTTTTTCATGTGACTTTCATTTCTGTGACACTTCTTTGGGTACATGGTGAAGGGATTTGAACTCATGTCCTGACACTTGCAAGGAAAGCACTGTAATTGCTGAGTTACCATTCCAGCTCAGGAGCTATAAATTGTTTAACAAATTTGCTCATATTTACAATGTTTCAGTTATTTGCAATGATTGTGGGAAACTGAATCAATGATGTATTACTTCATTTATACTTGTTTTACTGTTAGGTCATAAAAAATCTGACTTCTGGTTTGTTACTTTGAAAATTCCACTTAATTTTAATTGTGAAAAAACTAATCAGTTTGCTCATGAAGAGTTTTGGGTATGATATTTTATACATGTGAGACTTATTTTAATGTGTTCCAGAGAGCATTACAAAATGATGAAAGGAAATGCCTCAAGAAACTGTTTAACATCAAAGTTCTCTTTTCCAAAGCAAAGAATGCAGTGCTATATTTACTTTTGTCCCTTAACAAATCAAATCATAAAACACTTTATTGTACTTATCTATAGGAATGTAAACAATACATTATATTCTTGAAAATTACTTAACAAAATCGTTTTTAAATGTCCACATTAAAAAAATGGTATTTGAGGTGATTCATACATTAATTAGCTTCATTCAGCAATTCTAACTTGAATTTGTATATTAAAACATAGTGCTGTTAAGTGTAAATACATATAATTTGGTAAATAAAAAAGAAAAGAATGATTTACAATACTCAAAGACTATCACAGAGATCTCATATTTTTGAATGACTCATGTAATCTGAAATACTTAGTTAAATATAAGGTACTTTAATTACATACAAATTATTTGAATTAATTTAGAGATATACTATTGATTGGACACTATGTATGAGGAAATAAAAACCTATTGTGTGTTCTGAAGAACACATATTAAGACATTATTGTTTTCTTTATTCTTCTCTCATTACTAACTTTGAAATTTTTCCCAGTTTATTTTCATAAATGTAATCAAGTTTAAACAGCGTATTTGGAGATCATAACAAAACAAAACAGTGGGTATTTAAATGTGAGAAATGTAATTCTGTTAGATTTTTGTCTTCATCACTGTTATTAAAATGTTAAACGTTATTGGGACAATCTGTATATTTGCATTCATTTTAAATGAACTTGTGAAATGTGGTTCTAACTCTTCTAAAAATCATCTAACAGCTGTTGTTATTTTTCCCAAATACTGACCTGAAACTCCATCACTGTGAAATCTACAGGTGGCAGTTGGTATCCTGAAACTTTAAGTCTAGAAAAAATAGAATTATATAAAAAGTTATTTTCATAGCGTATATAAGAATTATATATGTTTACTGTATATACGTAAATTTCAAGTGTATTTTTTACTTCCTTGCAGTACAATCAGGATACTTGAGTTTTACAGACCCAAACGATGCGTCGTTAACCATTCTTAAGTTTGTTTTGAATATATCTTGTTGATGACATTACATGTATGAAAGAAAGTTCTGAACAATAGTTAATGTTGGCATTTCAGTAATTCCCCCCAAATAAATATATGTATGAGTGAAGAGATCATCTGTGTTTTCTTTTTTCTTCTTTTCTAGCCCTCATATATTTTTTTTAAATCACCTGATGGTCCTCACTAACATCTATCACTTTCTGTTTCTAGACAAGCAAGACTAAAGAGGGGTCTTGTGCAGATAAAACAAATTGTTATGCAGATCCTTATGCAGAAGGAATTGAGAATGACTGGGAGAATGGTAAGAAAAGTTACAATTTTCCAAAAGAAACACATTATTGCAGAATATGTTTATAATTTTCAGGTGTATTTTTAATTTTGGAGTCAGCATGAATTATTAATGAACATATTTCTGATTTGGAAATAGTGTTTATTTACAATGAAAATAAATAGAAAAAAGAGCTAGAAAATGTACTTAGCCTCTAGCCTCTTTTATTTAGGCAAAATCTTGTTGGTACTTCACTCTTGTTAGCACTGAAAATATTTTATGTCATTAATCTATCCATATCCCAAAGGATGCATACTTCACACTAAATTGCTACTTAAATTGTGAGTGGCAGACTGGAAGAACTGGTATCATAATGGGTTTGAAATTAAAATCTTAGCCCCTGCCCCCCAGGTTGCATCAGAATTTACTTTTTAATAGAACCTGCTGTGGCTTGTGTACATATTAAACTTTTTGAAATTCTAGTTTACCATGAATAAATGCAATTAATTAAATATTAAATTTAATTCTAAAATACAGTATATGTTGACACATTTACTTTCATAAAGTATGTGGATTAAACAATATTTTTCAACTGTAACATCAAACACAAATTTATTACTATATTGTTAGGGTTGAACTTGTTAAAATTACCAATAGTCTTAAAATGTTTTTAATGAGAAAAAACAAACATATATTTCTATATGCAAATACAATCTTGGTATATGTCTCTTCCTTTAATTAATTTTAAAAAATCATTGGCATAGATTATTAATGAATTGATAGTCTGGAAGATTTCATACTTTTAGTCATATAAGTGGTGAAAACTTTGTAGTTATTGCTTAAGGATGTTTTTTTTCATCAAGTTATTTTGACTTATGTGTCCTTGGTGTCCATAAGTGATGTTGACCACAGGAATAAGTCAAACTTCACTATGGCAAGGTGAATGATTTATGGTTTTCATTCTGAAATTTAATACTTGAAAGTGATTGCATTGTCACAATAAACCGTTCTCAGACCATCCCTCTCATTGACTGTCATATACCAATTGTTTATTTTACAACAAAAGCCATTTAAAGTTTTGTCTCAACTAATAACAGTTCTCTGAAACAGTGAATTGAGGAAGAACCATCTTTAGTTTTTGTAGTGGAAACTATTATGATTTGAAAGAATGCCTTTATTTTAATGCACACTTTCTACTTTAGGTACCATATAGTTATTATTACTTCAGTGACTAGAATGCAAATGGATAAAAAATTTAAGTCCCACTCTCTGTTCATAAAGTCAATTGAAAAGAACACAGTGATCCCTTCCCCACAGGAATTCAATTTATCCAGGTTCATATTCTCTGCTTGAACATTCTCAGAGACATACCAGTTACATTGACATTGTGGGGAAAAAGTAATATTTGAATGTACAAACTTAAAAGATTAGTCTGGAATAATTTAATACCAAATGTAATTCAGAAAATATGTAGCTTCCTACTATTCTCAGAGGGAAATTTGTTTTTAATGATAAAACAGTTGTTTTTATCAGCTGCTATCTTCTTTTTTCATTTGTATCAATTTCAACCATATTATATGCAATAAACTTAAGTCAAAAGTATTCATCAATTTCAACATTTTTTACCTTAAAGGTCTCTGGTTCTCAAAAAAGCAAATCTTGTATTAGCCAGGCTTGAAAAGAAAATGAACAAGTGTTATAACACTTAATCTGTGTTAAATTGACAGAGCAAATTGAAGGATGAAGAGAATTTGAGGCTGAGTGCCACTCATCTCCTTATCACTCAGTCTAAATCTGAACTCACATTCTCTGATTTTATTTCATTATTTTTTCTATTATGGCAAATGAAGGATTCCTTTTACTATTTAAGTCCAATCTCTTAACATATATCATGGATTCTACCCACTAGTTCTCTAAGATCATCTTTCATCAGCAAATTATCCCTATACTCATTCACCATCATAAAAATATGCATGGCATTTCCTCCAGGTATTGCTTCTATATTCTCCTTTTAATATGGAAATTTCCAACAGTAAATGTCTAGATTTAGTGCTTATATTTACTTTCTTCCCCACCTTTTTATTTTATCAAGAAAAAATAAATTAATCTTTCCTTCACAGCATACCAATAAATTGTCCATTCACTGTCAAGACAAATTTCTGAGTGATAAGGACTAATTTTTTGTGCTCAATTTACCTAGACTAAGAGACTTACTGAACATCTCCCTTTCTTGATAGCATAGCATCTCAATATCCTGTTGTTTATATGGCTTCATATCACTAGCCACAAGATTTAAATCATTTTCCCTACCTTCCTTTCCTTTAAGAAAATCTTTATTGTGAAGTTTAATTCTGACTTAATTTTCCTCTATTTATTATTCCTCTTTTAATCACATGAAGATATGATTTTATGTATCATCCTATGTGTTCTTGTTGTATCATTATACGTGATCTTATCTCCAATACATGTTGCCTGCCCTCACCAAGCTCTCAATTAATTTATATTCTTCACCAATTGTTTCAGCCACATGCCCCTGGGGTTATTTCTACTAATAAGGCTCTGCATATTCCAAAATTCCTTATTTCATAATTTAGCAGTATTTTCTAAAATTATTAAATAAATCATAGAGCAAGGAATTAGCATATACTCTAATTTTTTCTCTCATTTTATCCGATTAATCAGCAATATATATATATATGTGTATATATATATATATATATTCATCTACAAAAATGTACAAGGAACATAGTCATTTTTGCTCATCTATAAAAATGTACCAGGAACATATTCACATTTTTGTCTCCTCTTCCACTTTCTTCCACTTGTCTTTGAACAGGCTGCCATTAAAAATCATCTAGGCTCTGCATTAACCCTCTAAATACCCTCTCATTTTCACGTAGATATTAGAATATTTAAAACCATAAATTATAGTATTTCAATTACCATCCATGACTGTTATGATTGTGAATTTGAACTGTTTCCCATGGCTTATGTATTGAAGGTTTGATCCACAATGTAGCAATTTTCGGAGATGAGATTTTGGAAAGTGATTGGGTCATGAGGTCTTGATATCATCAGTGTAGAAATCCATTGATAGATTCATAGCTGAATCAATTATTGGGAAGTGATACACTCTGTAGGAGATGAGGCCTAGTTGAAGGGTATGGATCCTTGAGGGTATTCCCTTGGGGACTATATCTTGCCCCCACTTGTTCTCTCTTTTTCTCTTTCTGGGCTTCCACGTGGTAAGCGACTTTTCTTTACTGTGCTCTTTTGCCTCAATGTACTGCCTCAGCACAGGCCTAGAAACAGTGGAGCCAACTGAAAATCAACTTTCTTCATTTAATTTATTTATTTTTTTCAGCTATTTTGTCATGGCAAGGAAAAGCTGATTAACACAGTGACAAAGGATTAAAATATCTTCACAATGAAATGTAAAATCTATTTTTGCTTATGTACTATCCAAAGACTTAATCTTCAAAATCATTTCAGTGCTTTCTCACTAAAACCATAGCTCACTTAACCAACCAACTACATTGCCTTTTTGTCCTAGTCCTTAGTCATGGATTTCTCATTTCTTTCTTGAAGAGTTGTTCTATCTACTTGTCCAATTCTTTTCCACACAGCCTATATAGTGCTTTCTTTTTTACCAATTGACTTTCAAAGATTACCCAATGTAGAGTAATAATATTCCATTACCTATTGTTTGATTTGGTTTATTAGATAAAAACTGAAATATTCTTCTTTATTTAAGTGTTTAAGTAACACATAGTCTCTGTTAACCAAATTCCAATATCCAACAGAGGGGTTATTTTTTTCTCTTCATTTTTATATCCCAAACGGTTTGGAAAGATCCAACACATTAGTACACTAGAGGCATTGACTGAATAAATGAATATATTATGCTTTGTATCCAAGCCACATTTTTTATTATTCTGACTTGGATACATATTGAGCCCACTAAGGAGGGATCTAATTTCACCTATCAATGGGCACAGAACACAGAATTAAATGATATCAGGTACATTCTTGTAAAAAAAAAACATTAGCTTTCTTCACAGTAACCATTTCAAATGATATTACAATTCATTTTTTCTGATTCAAACATAATTAAGCTCAAGTTTTACTTCCTTTGGTAATGAGAAATTTGATTTCAGTCCTGCTATTTTAAGACATTCTTGCATAGGTAGAAAAACAGAATTTTAGAGTTTATTCAATTTTACTATGCAATGCTCATTTTTTTCACCTTCTTATGGCAGTTTTGACAAGTATTGTCATTAACAACCTGGGTATGTATAGGAGCAGATCATCATGATAAATGCACTCAAGGGAGTATAGTTTCAAAACAAAACTAGGTTGTTGGCAAATGTTTCCAATTTATAGAATTTTTACATTTCCTATATTCATCACAAAAGCTATGAGTAACTCCTCAATCTACATCTTAGAAACCAAAAACTCAGTCTTATCTACTTTATGTAACAGTAGAAAAGAATAGATACCTACTTTTTGCTCATTCCTACAGCAGAAAGAAATTAATAATAATGCCAGTATAAATCACCACACTTTAGTTAAGAACTCTAAGTTATCAAGAAACACTCAATCCAGTTTGGGTTAATGAAGCGTAAAATTCTCAGTTTTGCCCATTTATAAACAATCAGCTACCATCCTTTGTTATCAAAATGTGAATGCCACAGATCTTTCTTATGTTTATTTAGCAATTTGACCTCCACAGTTAATGTACTGCTGATTCATTAGCAGGTGGTGGAAAAGTTTACCTACAGCTTTATTTTTATTAAAGCCTGTGAACGTGAACATGCGAATTTAAAATAACTAGGTTTTATTGGGCAGCTGCTACATTTGCCAAAGTGGGCAATCATCTGTGAGAAAGCTGTTAACTGATTAGTAGAGATCTTGTAAGATACTGAAAACCGTTTCTGGTTATCAGTCAACTTAGGTAGTATATTCTCTTCCAGCTAAAAGTCAGAGGCCTAGTAATGACTTCAACCTCTGCTGCTGGAGCGGGCATCAGTGGAAATTTTCATGAAAGCAGGCAACATGTGTGCCTTGAACCATAGTTGGTCCATAGCAGCCCAGTTGTTCAATAAATGGTTATGTGGGTAAAAAAGTGAATAGAATAAAAAGGAAAGTCATGTCTCCAGCACTGGTAAACTCCACATGATAGGGAAAGAATGAGCAGTAATGCAAAGAACAAATGAACAGCATAATGTCTTTCTAAGATGGTGTGCATGCATGTGGATGAGTGCTTCAACTCAACCACAGAGTTCACTAGCGTCTAACAGGTGTTCTCTGCTAAGACTGAGATGTAGTGCTGGAGAAGTGGCTTGGCTGTAAGGACTGAGGTTCAAACTCCAGCACCACATACACATTTAAGTGTCAAAGAAACAAGGCAGATGAAAAAACAAATAAAATTGATCTTCTTTTTCTCTCTCTCCCTTTCTCTCCCTTTTTCTTAAAAAAAAAATGGCTTAACTATTCAGCAATTCCCATAAGTTTTTTCATTAGCCCAGTTTGTTTCTACTTATTTGATATCTTTAAAGTTAGTTTGTTTTTAGTTTTATATGTTTTTTCAGAGAATTACTGATATTATCAACTAATGAACAGACATGCAATAAGTATAAAAAAATCTCAGAATAATAACTGAAATAAAGTTTAAATATTTTGAATACCTTTCAACATAATATACCTATAATGTGATGAGATTATACATATTTTCTGTCATTAAATTTTAATATATACCCTATATATCACTTTGTGAATTTACTTCTCCATGGACTTATCAAATATATGTGTGTGTGTGTGTGTGTGTATGTATATGTATATATATATATACATATATATACCTAAAAAAATTCCTCAAGATTCCATATCAACTGTATTAATTGAAGGGAAGATGCACCATGTACACAATGAAGTGGCAGAGCAATGAAAGCCACATGAAAAACTAAATAAAGTTGATTCTCTCTCTTTCTCTCACAATGCCCTCTCTCTTTAAAAAATAATTATTACTCCTTCAAATTGATTAATACTCTTATGAGTATAGATTCTTCATGATCCAGTCATTTCTTGAATATTCCTCCTGTGAACATCGCTGCTTTGAGAACCACATCTTTAAAACATGAGATTTGGAGGATATTCCAGATTTAAACCATTATAATTATAAAGTTATACAGGTTCTGACAAATGATTACAGACTTGAATTTATCATTATAGTATATTACTGAATAAGTTTTCTACCCTAAACAATTCTCTATGCTAGAATCTAAGGGAACCAATGATTTATTTTTTGACTTAATAGATTTGTTTTTCCTAGAAATTGGCATAATTGAAATCATACACTATGCAGCTTTTCCAGACTGGCTTCTTTTCAATTAGTGATATGTATTTAAGTTGCATCCTTGACTTTTTGTGATTTAATAGCATATGTCTTTTTGCATCATTGAATCATATTTGTTTGTACAGATGAATCATGGATGGTTAATTGCTTACATGTCTTAATGAATGTCTTAGTTGTGTCTGGTTTTGTGGTGTTTGTGAATGAGCTGCTATAAACACCTTGGGTGCAGATTTTATGTAAACAGAAGTATTCACTTGGGTAAATACAAAGCAGTCTAATTGCTGGTTTGTGTAGCAAGAAAATTCAATTTGGTAGAAGAAGGTGTAACTGTCTTTCAGTATGTCTGTATCATTTTGTACTCCCTCCAGACATAAATCAGAGTCCCTGTTGCTCTGTGTCACTGTTAGAAATTGGCATCATTGCTTATTTTTCCAAAGTGGCTTATTTTGCTCCCTTCACATTGAGTTTAAAAGACATTTATACTTTTCTTATAGTGTGTTTTTATATACATTTACAAATGTTTTTCAGTTTGTCAGTTCATTTTTTCATCCTCACAGTAGCCTTTTATAGTGGAGGTTTTACATTTAATCATGTTAAATATCACTTTATTCTTTGATGGATCATGCTACTAGGGCTATCATTTAAAACTCATTACCAAACAACAGGTCACATATTGGGGGATGGAGTGTTCTCACTCAGTGGTTATGGTTCTTGCAGAGCTTATGGTCCTTGACCAACATGTGCAAGGATCCAGGTTCAGACCCCAGCACTACATACACAGCTGTGTCAGAGCAACGAAAACCAGAAGAAAAACTAAATAAAATTGATTCCCTCTTTTCCTGTCTCTCTCTCTCACTCACTGTCAGTCTCTTAAAATAATCATCTCTTTTTAAAATTTAATAGTTGCTATTTCTTTATCAAATTTCAGTTGACAATACGCATGGGCATTTCTGTTTTCTCTATTCTATTCCACTAATCTACATAAATTTTCTTTCATTAAGATGTTATGTTGATAACTATAGGTTTAAAATATTAAGTTTATGTAGTATGTCCTCCATATTTGTTTTCTTTTGTTTTTCTTAATATTATGTTGTCTTCTTAATATTATGTTGTCTGTTATAAGTTTTTCTTTTCACATAAATTTAAAATCCATTTGCCACTACAGACAAGATTGCTGTGGGATTTTGATTGTTTTCAATAAATCTATAAGTTAGGTTGGGAAGAATTGATATCTTATTTATTAATAAGAATTGACAACTTATCTACTGATAAGCTTTCTTATCCACATCACAGAATATGTTTCCATTAATTTAGACATTCTTTGATATTCTTCTTCAGTATCTTACACATTTCTATGCATGAAATAAATTTTCTGTTAGATATATATCTATTTCATGTTTAACACATTTAGCAGATGGTGTTTTGTCTCTCTTCAATCTCAAACTTTAATAGTTTATTTCTGACATATAGGAAAATAACTGACTTTTTACAAAAGTAATGTATCATCTAAACTTACTATGTTCATTCATCATTTCCACAAAAAAGGTACGGAAGAGAGTGCAAACTACTTTGCCAATGAGCCCCGTGGCATGCAAATGACCAGTAGGGAAGGACTTGGGAAATTGTCAGAAGGGCATTATTACATTGGTGTCAGAGCATACAACTCAATTTTCCTTTGACCTCTGTGGAAAAAGTAAACGGCTGAAAATGATTGGAGGAAATTGATCAGGTAGCCTGACTGCATCCAGAGACAGAGACTTGGAAATTCACATTGGGGTGGTGGACAGACTACAGAAAATCAGCTGTGCTTCATCTACTCAGAGAGCCCTTTAACTCCACCTTGAGTGTAGAACATTGGGAAGATTCAAGAAACCCAGATGCCCAACTGAGATCTACAGATATTCAGTCCTAGGTGTGCAAGAGTTTGATTGTTCCAGGTTATATACCCCAAAGGTCCAAAGTTCCATATAGAACTTGACCCCCACAGCTGGAACTTCCCCAGTAGATCCCTGTAACCACTTATGATCAGGAAGAGCAGTGATCTAAGACATCCAGACAAAACCTAAATAGAAGGTACTTCCAATTCCATAACTCCTATACTAACAATCAAGGAAGTTGAGAGCCATGTCAATTGAATATATTTCCAATCCAGTCCAGCAGGTAGAATGGCAAAAATCATAAAGGAGGTTAGGTTTAACATCACACAGCCTTGGCTCTCTGTAAGAGGCATAGAGCCCAAGAAGTAAGGGAAAGAATGACAGAAGATGTAAATACTCAACTTCATCCACTTTAGTAGAAAAAGGAAAGCGTTTTTAATTAATACTCTTTCTTCTTTTTTATTATTAACTATTTTTGAACGTTGTTTTTATATATTTGCTAATCAGTTCATATAAAACATATATACATGTTTTTGTTTTTTTCCACCTATTTGATCATTTATTTTCCTTTTACTATACTTATGCTATTTCGTTCTGTTTTTCTAAGAGGTCATGATTCTGTTAGTTTATTTTGGTTTTAATGTTACTTATTTTTGTTTCAATTCTTTTATTTTTATTGTTTGAAAAGGGGGGTGTTGTCCTGCTCTATATGTTTGCTTGAATTATTACTCTCGCTCTTATCATGCCTCCCTTTAACAGCTATATATATATATTGATCTTTCTCATCTACTTCTTCATTTCCTCTCTTTTAGGGCATGATGTTGCTTTCACCTTTTGAAGATTCCAAACTTCTTTTTGCCTTCATACCCTAATTTCTTTACCCTTTGAACTATGTTTTTTACATCCTTCAAATAAATGTAGTTTATACTTTTATGAAATGAACTAAAGAATTTCAGAGGAAGACACATTATTATAGCATCTCCACAAGAGTGAATCCAAATAATTCAGCACTGGAAAATTGAGTGTACAAAACCTAGTAGCCCATATCCTAATAATGTAGCAAGGATTTGAATAATATATAGCAAGCCCTGGAGCGGAAAACAGGTACCAACAAAGATTAATATATCCAGAAAAAATTTTTTGCAGAATTTAAACTTTCCATGATATGAAGAATATGAAATAATTCATAACCACTAATTCAATACTACAAAACATACTCACTGATTTATTTCAGATAGAAGAAATGAAAAGCAAATATCAAAGCCAACTGTATAGATGAATTTCATTTAAAAAGATAATTGAGGGATAATCAGTTTTGAATTAAATATTAGAACTAAAAGTGTCAGAAAATAGAAAAAAAATCAGTTCTTGATAGCACTAAATGTAAATCATATAAACTCTCAAATCAGAAGACATAGATTACCAAAATGGATCAAAAAAAAAAGAAGAAGAAAAAGAAGAAGGAGAATCAACTGCAATTTATTTGCAAGAGATTCACCTTACAGGCAAAGACATTCACAGGCTGAATGGGAAAGAGAAAAAAGGATATATCATTCGAATTGAGATGAAAAGCAAGCAGGAATAGCTATTTCCACATATGACAAAGTTGAATTTAAGCCAAAATTAATCAGAAGAGACAAAAGAGTTGATTTTATTCTGGTTGAGGGAATCATTCAACAAGATATAATGATTGTAAAAAATGTTCCTAATGTTAGTACACCTACAAACAAAAACAAACTGTGCTCAACTGTTGGAGTCTGACCTTCATTCTATTTCTTCAGCTGCCCTAGAGTGACCTTGTGACAATTATTGGGGTCTGACCTTCACCTCCATTATATCAGCTGTCCTAGAGTGATCTTATGACTATTTGCATAAGCTCCTTCTGGAAGGGCTGCTAGGTCGTGCTTTGTTAAAGATTAGGGTGGGTTAAAATGTCTTAACGACAGGTTACTCCCTAGTTTTTGTCGGTACCCTAGTTTTTTTGTCTGTACTGAAATCTACATAACACCTGGCAACTCCCTTAGAAGGATTATTGATTCCTTGGCTGTCTCCCCTCCTCCTCTATAAAAACCCGTGTGCCTTAAAAATAAACGGATTCTGAGCTGCCATCAGCTGCGTGTGGTTGCCTCGTTTCCCCGGCTGGGAGGGAAGGGGCCCCGGACAAGGGGGGACCCGGGTTCCAGCCGTCGGCACTCACCCTCCTCCTGATGGCTCCCGGGGGACAGTCCAGCTCCCCACACTCAACGTAAAGAAACAAATAGATTAAAAGATAGTGATAGTGGGTAACTTCACTAGACCTCTCTCAGAAATCAACAGATCATTCTTACATAACCTAAGTAAAAAAACTTTAAAACTAAAAAAATTATTATCCAAGTGGACTTAATAGACATCCACATAATATTCCATCCATCAGCTCCTGAATCCAATTTCTTCTCAGCCTCATGTGGAACCTTCTCTAAAATGTTCTGTACTTAAGAACACAGGGCAAGTCTCAGCAACTACCAAAAAAAAAAAAAAAGAAATAATTCCTTCCATCCTATGAAATCATAATTGCATGAACTAGAAATCAATAATGAGATTAAAAATAAATCATTTTAACCTCTGGAGATGAAATAATATTCTCTTGAATGAAAAGTGGGTCATAGAAGAAGTCAGAGAAGAAATTTAAAAAAATTCTTGAAAACAAATAAGAATGGAGATACAACATGCCAAAATCTCTAGTACAGTATGTAGACAATTCTAAGAGAAAAGTTTGTAGTATTGTGTACTTACATCAAAAAAAGAAATTCCAAGTATATAATCTAATTTTCCTCTCAAGACCCTAGAAAAGAAAGAACAACTAATTTCCAAATCAATAGAGTACAAAAATAAATTCAGACTTGAGCCAAAATTAATGAAATTGACAATAAAAGTGAATACAGAAATCAATGCAGCAAAGATTTGGTTCTTTAAAGGATAAACAAGATTTATAAATACTTAGCCAAATTAGTGATTTCACCCAAATCAACAAAATCAGAGACGAAAAAGATATCACTGCAGACGCTTCTGAAATCCAGAGTATCATTTGAAACTATTTTGAAAATTTATGCTCTAATGAACAGATAACCCAGAAAATATAGACATGTGATTGACCCAAATTGAATCATGAAACTATAAAAACTTAAAACAATATCAAGCATTGCAATTGACCCCAAATTTAAAAGTCTTTGAACAAAGACAAACCCCAGATCAGAGAGATTTTCTGCTAAGTTCTACCACACTTTAAAGAACTAATGTCAGTAATTATCAATTTATTCCATGAAATAGAAAGGCAATGAACAATTTCCAATTCATTCTATGAAGCCAGCACCACTCTGATACCAAAGCCACTCACTTTAAGAAAACTACAGACCAATATGCCTGATGAACATAGATGCAAAAATCCTTAATAAAATATTAGCTAACCACATTCAAGAACATGGTAAGAATATACTACACTATGATCAAGCTGGTTTCATTCTATGAAAGCAAGGATGTTTCAACATATCCAAAACAATAAATACAATTCACCATGTTAACAGAATTAAAGACAATAAACACAATATCATCTCAAAATCCAGCATCTATTTTTGTTAAAAATATGGGTTTGATAAACCCAAAGCCAACAGCGTACTGAATGGAGAAGTACTGACATTATTTCCTCTCAAATCAAGAACAGGATAAGAATGACTACTCTCATCACCACCGTTATTTAATGTAATTCTTTAAACTCTACCCGGAGCAATCATTCAAGTAAAGAAAATTAAGGGTACACAAATAGGAAAAGATGAAATCAAATTATCTCTCTGTGTGAATGATATTATCAATATCTAGAAGACACCAAAATCTTTACCAGAAGATTTCTAAAACTGATAAATTCAGCAGAGTATCAGGATGCAAGATCAATATATAAAAATGGCTTTCTGATACTCCAATGGTGAGTCTGCTGAGAAAGTGAGAAAGAAACCGAGAAAAACCCATCCCATTCCACACAAGCAAAAAAGTAAACAAAATCTCTTGAGAAGAGGTCTCACAAAGGAGGTGAAAGACCTCTACAAAAATAAATGCAGAACATTGAATGAAGAAATTGAAGAAGACCTTAGAAAGTGGAAAGAACTACCATGTTCTTGGAAAGGCAGAATTAATATTATCAAAATGACCATATATCAAAATTATTATATATATTAATGCAATTCTCATCAAAATGATAATCATGTGTTTCATAGAACTCTAAAAATGTTGAATTTAACTTGGAAAAATTAAAGACCCAATATAGTCAAAACAATCCTGAGCAGGAAGCATGATGCCAGAGGCATCACTATACCCAATCTCAAAGTATATTCAGAGCTAGAATAACGAAAACAGCAAGATGTTGACATCAAAACAGACATGAGGAACAAAGCAATAGAATTGCAGACTCAGAGACATACCCACACAGTCATTTGACACTCAACAAAGGTAATAAAGATTTATGTTGAAGAAAATATAACATTTTTAACAAACGTTGCCATGAAAACTGGATATCCATATATAGAAGAATGAAACTAGATCCCTAGACCCCTATCTTTCACCCTTTGTAAAAGTCAAATCAAAGAGAATCGAAGACATAGGTATTAGACCAGGAACTTTGTAAACTGTAGAAGAAAACATAAAGTCAACATCCCAAAAAAAACCAAGTTCTTTCTTCCTTATTTTTTACATTTTTATTTATTTATTTATTTTTTGGTACCAAGGATTGAACCTTGTGGAACTTAATCACAGATCCACATCTGCAGCCCTTTTGTTTATTTATTTAAGAAGTTAGTGGATTAGTTGTTATTTTTTTAAATTTTGAGACAGATTCTCACTAATTTGTTTTTCTCACTAATTTTCTGAGGCTGACTTTGAACTTGCAATTCTCCTGCCTCAGCCTCCTGAGCTGCTGGGATTACAGTTGTGTGCTACCAGGCCCGACTCTGACTTCCTTAACAAGACCCCTAAAGCTCAAGATCTAAATTGAAGAATCACTAACTGTGGTAGAATCAAATTGAAAATCTTTTGCACAGCAAAAGAAACAATTGAGAGTGTGAACAGAGAGCCTACAGAATGGGAGAAGTGTTGGAGCAACAAAGGTCACATGAAAGACTAAAGTTAATTCCATATCTCTTTCTCTCTCTCTCTTTCTCTCCCCCTCTCTCTGACTGTCCTTCTCTCTTTTTTTTTAAATTTTTTTCCACATTTATTAGAAGTATATTGCGATACAGGATACAGATGAGGGGGTGTCCTTCTCTCTTAAAAAAAAAGAATTAAAATCAGCATACTCTAGTGATACAGGCACATCCATGTTTATAATAGCACAAGTCATGATTGCCAAATTATGGAACCCAGGTTCCATATGAACAGATAATTAGATAAAGAACACGTGGTATATATGCATAATGGCACTTTACCAGCCATAAATTATGCCCTTTAGTGATAAATGGATGGAACTAGACACCATCATGCTAAGTGAAATGGGTCAGACTCAGAAAATCAAGGGTCAAATATTTTCTCTCATATAGGGAAGCTTGTGCAAACTAAAGAAAAAGTTAGCAGAGGACATCTCAGGGAAATAGAAGTGAGATCAGTGAAGTAGTAGATGATGATTGAGGGGGTTCAAAGCAGGATAGGTCAGAAGAGGAGCTGTGGAATAAACAGATTAAATCATGTCATGTATAAGCATGGGTTGATTTGATCAAATATATATTATAGTGAATTCCACATTTATGTATGCCTATAAAGCATCCATTTAAAAACAAGCAAATAAATAAATAAAGGGATCCAGTAGAAGAGAGGAAAGGGAATGGAAAGATGGATAAATAGCTGGAAAGAGGAAGTACTGGGTCCAAAACAGAAAAAAATTGTATAACATGCATGTATGATTGTGTCAAAATAAGCCACACTATTATGTAGAAATATAATGTACTGACAAAAGCATTGGAAAAAGTCTTTATGATTTTCCACTTAGACAATGTTGCTACAGAGAGAAGATTTTCTATTTTAAATGCATGGTATTATCATGGTTACAGCTTCAATTGCCAGTATAATTCTAATGTAGAACTGTTGAGAAAAGACAACCCTGTCTTAATCTTTATCTTAAAAAAAAAGTCTGCCCTTTACCTTTTTGACCATATTATATCTTCCTGTGTCTATGGATATAGTGAATTACATTGATTAATAATCAAAAGTTTAATCAGCCTGGTAAGCTTCATGGTTATATACGTTGTTGCATTTAATGTGCTAATTGTTTTAGGATATTTGCATCCATGATCATGACAAACATTTGTATTTTTTATTCCTAATATTATTTTTATCTGATTTTGGTATTGAGATAATTATGGTTTCATAGATTTACATATGCCCTCATAGGCTTATACATTCTTTTGGAAATCATTGTGGAGAACTTATATTCTTTCTTTAATACTTGGTGGAATTAACTGGTGAATCCATTTGGGCCTGGTGTTATCATTTTTTGAAGAACACTCATTGAATCTTTTTCTTCAATAGCATACATACATTCACATAATGTATTTCTTATTCTTCACATGTTCATAATTTGTGCATTTTAAGGGATTTGTTCATTTCAAGTAGCATACCACATTTGTGAGCATAGAATTGTTCATAAAATTCTTTTACTATCCTTTTCATTTCCAAAAGATCAGTAGTGATTGCTAGTATTTTATTTCTAATACTGGCATCATTTTGTCTTCTTTTCTCCACAATTTGGCTATAGGCACACAGATTTTACTGATCAAAAAAAAATAAACCTCTAACTATGTTGATTTTCCCTATTTCTTAGTTTTTTAAGCTAAAATCTTAGGAATTTATTGCCTTTTCAAATTTCCACACTTAATGATACAAATTTTATTCCAAACCCAGATTTTGTTCTATCCCACAAATTTAAATGAATTACATTTTCATTTTTATTTCTTTCAAAATCTTATTAAATTTTCTTTTGAAACTTTCTTCTTGGATTATTTGTGTTTAAATTTGTGTTGTTTAATTTGAAATTATTTGAAAATTTTTCATTTCCCTTGCTGTTATTAATTATTAATCTAATGTAATTCCATTACAATCTGAGACTATGTTTGCATAATTTCTTTGGTTTTAAATAGTTTGTGATGCATTTCTTCTTCTAGGAGTAGTCAATTTGTAGAAGAGTATATAAACCTAAAAGTTATATGTACTTATTATTTACTAAATTATCACACATATGTGATTAGGTCAAGTTGATTAACAGTGTTGCTTTGTTCATCTCTACCTTAGTATTTCTGTGTCTCCAGTCTACTATTTATTAATAAAGGATATTTTTTCTCTACTTACAGTAGTAGATTTTCTATTTTTTTCACTTCTTTCATATTTATCCCATGTATTATGACAAGGTGTTAGACAGAACTACTATAGTATGACCTCCTAGATAATTAATTTTTCATTTTGTTTATTTTTCTCTTTAGAAAATATGATTTATATAAAATTGGTATAAGCAATGAGTCTTTATTTGATTAGTATTAGTACAGTATATCTGTCTCCCTCCCTTTAATTGTTAATTTGTCTAAATTGCAAATATATAGTATATATTGTTTAACAGCATACAGTTAGCTCTAATTGCTTCCACAGTGAATCTATCAGCCGCCCATTGGTGTACTTAGTCTATTCATATTTAAAATTGTTATTTGTTGGGGCTGGAATGGTGGCTCAGAGGTTGTGATGCTTTCCTTGCATGCACAAGGTTGTGGGTTTGAACCCCAACACCACGTACACAAAGAAGTGTTGGTGTAGTGAAGGCCAAATGAAAACTAAGTAAAATTGATTTTCTCTTTCTCTCACTGGCCCCTGTATCTCTCTGAAAAAATAAATTTATTTGTACATTTGTTTTAATATTTACCATTTTTTATCACTTCCTTTTATTACCAGAGGTTTCTCTATCTGTTTATAAGTTTTTAGTTTGGTGTTGGTTTTTCTTTTACTTTGTGTTTAGTTCAAGTTTCATATAACAAAGAATTTCAATTCCTATAAACCATCCTGTGTTAAATTGATGTCATTTGCCTCATGCCTCTTTGTAATCATATCCTTTTCCACCTGCTGACCCTAGACAACCATTGTTCTGCTTTTTGTCACTATAAATAAGATTGCTCTTTCTTGAATTTTAAATAAATAAGATTGTACCTGATATTTCCTTTATAGTTTTAAAATGACACAGATAATTGTTTTCAACTTTATCTGTTACTTTTGTAAATAGGTTATTATTTTTCTTTGCCAAGTAGTATTATAGAGTATGGATAGACAATCATGTATTAAGTTTCTTTTAGATTTCAGGTCTTAAAAAAATGAGTCAAATCTTTGAACATGTGCATTTATTTTTCTTCAGCAAGTACATAGTAATGTAACAGCTAATCAATTAAATAAGTGAGTGTTTAAATTAATATGCTACTATGATATTACTTTCCAAAGTATTTATTCAACATATCTGAAATATAAAGCTATAGTAACTGCTCTGTATGCTCTGCAGCAGGTGATACAATCAATGCTCCTTTTTACTGTTGTAGCAGGTATTAGTGGTAAGCTGTGCTTTATTTTTCATTATCCTAAAGACTAATAATATTACAGAGCATTGTGGATGCTTACTTGATATTTATATACCAAAACTGATTACTTATCTGCTAAAAATTTTCCCCTTTATTGAGGTAAAAAAAAAACTCTTTATAAACATACATCACACATATATTTATTTATATATCATATCATATATATAATTTGCAAGTAGTTTCTTCCGGTCTCTCAGAATTCCCTGCTCAATGAAGATATGTTTCTTTTTAGTAGATATACGTAGCTTTATTTCATTTAGATAAAATCTATGAGTATTTACTACTAGCAGATTTAAAGCAGTATGAAGGAAGTTGTTTTGGCAGAAGAAATATGATACAGACTAAAACTTAAGTCTATACCAAAAATAGACATCTTAGAAAATCAGTGCAATCAATTTAAATCAGAATGACACTATATTGTTACTGATCATTCTAAAACACAAGAGATCATGTAAATAATGGTAGACTTACATTGTCGTAATATGTGATATGTGAACAAAAAAGACCACATAAAATGACCAATAGGAAGTAGGGGCATATAATTTAAAATATTCACATTACATTTGAAAACATAATTTGAAGACACACTTTCACAAGTACTGTTCACATCTCTCAGATATGCCTAAAATGCAATTTAAAAAACTGTCAAGTTTTTCTCATTCTTTAAGTTTAAAAATTATAGCCTGCTGAGATCAGGACATCTCTCCCATATTACACTCTTAATTTTTACTGTGTATCATAATTTTTTTTCAGTGTGGAAAATTCTTTTTTTTTTTTTTAAAGAAAGAGGGACAGTGAGAGAGAGAGAGAGAGAGAGAGAGAAACAACTTTATTTAGTTTTTCACATGGCCTTAGTTGCTCCAACACTCAGTTGTGTACGTGGTGCTGGGGTTTGAACCCGGGTCCTCAAGCTTGCAAGGCAAGCACTGAAACCACTGAGCCACCGCTCCAGCCCGGAAAATTCTTTATATCATCATTAAAAATAACATCATGCATATACCTTGAAAATCATTGTACCTTAGTAATGTGGTTTTATATAGCAACAAGAATTGTTATATCAAAAAGTTTAAATTTAATAAACTGCATTATAAAATAACGTGAGTTGAAAACAAGCATGTTTCAAATCATCAGATTACTCCATTGATATGTATAATTTTCATATTTCTATGTATCAGTTAAAATATTAATTAAAATAATTTAAAAATAAGCGTAATACTAATGAAACAGTACCGATAAAATGCTTATCTGTCCAAAACTCCTTTCTAGAATGCAATTTGTTAATATAAATCAAGGTTATTATAAGCATTTTACCTAAAGAGCAAAATATCTTAGAATTATAGTAAAACAAACAAAAACAAGAAATAAGATTATCAAACCACTTCTCCATAATAGGATCCTTTTATCCTCTGACCATGCAAAACTGATGGTATGTTCATAAGATGGAATATTGGACAGGTAAAATATTTTAAAGCTTTTTTTGTATCTGAGGGTTTTTATTTGCAGATAAGTTTTATATTTATTTTTTGGCTCATTTTATATACATATGACATACATTCCAATAGAATATATGATCACATAATTTTAAAAGCATGAAATATAACTTGTTCTAGTTCAGTCCTCACCATTTCTCCTCCGCCTCCTTTCCTCCAACCCCCTATTCTCCTCCCTCTACTCTCCTAATCTTTATGTGGTTTACTATTTTTTTTTATGTTAGTATCTTGTTAATATAGGCATTGATGAGATTCACTGTGGTATGTTCATATACAAACATGACCATAGGGAAGTTAAGTCTGATTCATTTAATGAACTTTTTCTATCTCTTCCTTCTTCTCTCTCTTTCCTTTCCCTTTGTCTAGTTCTTTGATCTTTTTCTTATTTTGGGTTAGCTTCCTCATATCAGAGTGAACATTTGACCTCTGACTTTTTGAGACTGGCTTATATCATTTACCATGATAGCCTCAAGTTCCATCCACTTGCTGGGAAATCCGTAAAGTAAAAAAGTCTGCTCACATACAAGTGGAGATAGTTTGAAAAAGTCAATTTCAACTTGAAATAACTGTATATGTGAATATGCAATTTTAAAAAATGCATGTGTAAAAAAAACATATTAAGTAGAATGCTGGGAAAAATATACCATTACTTATTAAAAATCAAAAAATCATGTGAAGCAATATTTTATCATCTGCTAAAGTTTGGTTTTGTGTTCTATTTAGGCCTATTAGATGGGCTTAAAAATAAGCTAAATTATTTCAAATACTTTTTCATAATAATTTTCTTTACACTAGTAATTCATGTATGAATATTCAAATAGAAACTGTCATAGATCTTTAGAATGATTTCTAATTTTTTTCTCTAAATATTAAAGTCTTTGAGCTTATTTTTAAATAAATTTTAAATGACATGAGTAATAGTGCAAAATTAGAAACTCTGAATTCAGAAATTGCTAAATAATCCAGAGTTGGAGACCTTGTGTATATAACTGGTGATTTTGAGTTTAGCAAGCTGTAGCAAGACAGGTAAACCTACCCAAACCTCAATTCTATTACTGTGAAGGCAGGGTGATCCCATTAGTCAACAGAAGAGACTGAAACATGTTTTTAAAAATCTACACAATGGAATTAGAGAGAAGACAATTTTTCATACTATTTGGTAATATTAGTATAATTGCATTGACATATGAATGGAATTTATGGTATTTATTCTAATGGAAAATGCTTCAAAGAAAATGATATCCTGGAAACAATTTTGTTTTCTGAATCTGAGTAATGTTATGTCCCTATTCATTGCATACTGAAATGGATTTGGTCAAACACCAGAGGTGGCAATAAAGCATATTTATCAAAATTTTAAAAGGACCTAAAATTTTCAGTGATTGAAATAAAACCTTTAGACAGAATATTACCCTAAAACTTGAGATAAATGGTACAGCACACATATGTTTACAAGTATCCTGAATCATATCAGCAAGTTTCCTTTGAAATTCATTCCTGTCAAACATGAATGGTTTTCTTAAAAAAAAAAATACCGTTTAACTTAACATACAATTTTTACGTCAATGATTCCTTAATATATTTATAGAATGTCAAAATACTTTCAAAAGTAGCTGAAACTGTATGAGATTTAATGACCATAATTTCCTGTCTGCACTTTTAGCAGTTGTACTCTCTGAAACTTTTGAGTATATTCACAGTTGTGTTCTCAGTACAGTTGAATATGTTGAGTTGATTGAAATTCCAAAGGAACCAATTAAAGGTGGTATATTAATATTAACAGGAATGTTTCATAAATGATGAAATTACTTATCCTTATTTTTCGTATTTAAGGATAGATTGGTTTCCCTCTAGAGCTTAAAGCTTTTTAAAATTTTTATTTATTGAAATGTGGGTTTTCTTTCAAAGTAAGACTAGCGCAGTTCTATATGTAATCATCCTAGTTGGAAGTAGAAGGAAATGAACCCTGTATAAAGTAGCACTTAATCTATCCATATCAGAATCATGCAGAGAAGCATTGCTAAAGGAAATCCAACCAAAGAAAGCTAAGCACTGAGGCCTAGCTTTATTTTAAGAACTAGTATTTCCTCATTATGCATTAGGGACCATAGTTTGAATAGGAAATTTTATAAATAGGATTATTCTACCTAGTTTGCTGTTTAAGTTCCTTATTTGAAATTTCTATTATTTCTGGCTTCAAATGTAGAGACAGCACAATGCATAGGGCAGGTACAAATTTATGTAGATTTAAGGAGCAAAATTACAGTTTTGATATACAGATGTTTCCAAATGTGTAAAATAACTGTAAGAAGCAAAAAGGGAAAGGCAATAAAAGGAAAGAAAAAAGTGAGTCAAATAATAGTAGGAACATATGTAAGAGCTATTTACATATGATTCAAAAAAGGTACCAGATACTCACTTAATTAGGTTTGCCATTTCAACCCTGTACTAATACAGGTTAGTACACTTGTATTTTAGTAGACTTATGAAAATTGCTGAATGTGTTCAATTTTTAGATAATCATCAAAGCCATACTTCATCGTTATTATATTATTAACCTAATATGTCATTGGTCAACATAAATAGTTGAAGTCTTAATTAATTGAAATTAAAATTAATTAAAAAACTAAAAAATATTTTAACAAAGCTGCAAAATGACATTAAACTGACTTGGGATACATCTAACACACTAGGAAAATATCATTTATTACCACTAAAATCATGTGGTTAATTTTATAGTCAAATAGAATGATAGCTAAATAAATTTTAAATTACCTTCAGGATTTATGCCACTGTTATACTTTTTATAATTTAATACTTTCAAGTTGTTTCTACTGTAATGATTTAAGTTCTTCACATCATTTCTCCTCTCAAGTTACTATCTGTGAATACGTACCTCCTTAATTTATGTCCCATGCTTCCACATAGCACATTACCACATGGGTCAACTGGATTTCTCTTCTTTGAATAAATAATAACTGTGTTTAAAATTATTATATTCTCCAACTATCTCACTTCTGAGTTTATTTGACCATAAGAAATTCAATCAACTTATCAAGGAGATTTCTGTATTCCCACATTCATTTCAGCATTATTGAAAATAGGTAAGCTATGGAAACAAATTATGTACCCACTGACGAATGAACAGATTAAGAAAATGTGTTTTTTATACTCCATTGTGTATATGTGGGATATATATTTAGTCAAAAAAGTGTTAAATCTTATTTGTTCAGCAAAATGGATTAAACTTGAGGTTATTATATTAAGTGAAGTGAGACACAGAAAGACAAAGGCCAGGGATGTTCCCAATCACATGTGGATACTAAATAAGTTGATCTGAATAGATACCCAAGTGCACTTAGATAGAAATAGTAAGTTATTGTGTTCTATAGAACAGAAGGGTGACTGTCGTTCACACTAACTTATTACCTATTTTATGAATAACTAGAAGAGTTCAAAGTCTTCAAAAACAAAGTAATATAAAAGAGATACAAATTTTAATCTGACTTGATCAGTATCCATTTTACACCTGTATGGAAATTTCACACTCTATCACATACATATGCAAAATTAAATGACAATAATACATTTATTAAGTAGTGAAGTTAGGATTGACTTTACCAAAATCTAAAAACACTGATTAAAAGTGAATTTTATGAATATTTCCCTGGGTCTTTCCTGAGAAATATATATATATGTGTATTAATTAATTAATATTAATATATATATATATATATATTAAGCTCACATATACATTTAGAATAATAATTTCCTATGTAAAAAGCTATCTATATTTATTATCTAATAAAGCATTTCTATTTGTCAAGAAATTATTCTTTAAATCATGATAATATTCTTAAATATTCAAAGCAATTCAAATGCATGTTGTATTCAAGCTGTTCCATTATGCATTAAAGACACTAAAATAGAGGTACCAAACTTTTATGCATTATAGAACTCAAATTTTCTCAAGAAATTTTTCACTCCTAATCCAGGACAGAATAAATAATAGCCCTAAAGAATTTAGAAATTTGATCAATAGGCGTTACATACATTCATAAAATTAAGTGTCTCTTCCATGAATTTGTACAAATCTCATTAAAAATAAATAGTAAAATAAAAAGAATTGACTGTGGATAGTATTGAAAGCTTACAGTTCCAAAGATCTTACTCTGCTTCAATAGAAATTTATCAGTTTCTCTGTGAGTTTATGTAAACTAGAAAATATCCTATAATCATTAAGAAATAGTGCATCCACTCATATGTGGAGGTGGGGACTAGACCCTGGACAGTGAGAAAGTTGGTCTATTAGCATGTGTTAAATCCAGATAAGATGTAACGTTTTACAATCTAATACTTTTTTTAGAGTTATAGTGGGAAGGGGAAGGGAGGGATAAGGGAGGGTAATTGGGGGGGCACTCGTGGGGATAATTGCAATATCCAGAATATATACACATTTTATATTATTTTGTTAAAGTCTTGTAAGGTTGTTCAAAAATAAAAAAAATTAAAAATTAAAAAAAAAAAGAAATAGTGCAACACTAGCATACTGTTTGTGGAACTGCAAACTGGTACAGCCCATCTAGAAAGCAGTGTGGAGAATCCTCAAAAATCTGGGGATGGATCCACCATATGATCCTGCAATTCCTTTCCTGGGTAATTTTCCAGAGGATTTAGAATCAGCACATTACAGTGACATGGCAAATTCGATGTTCATAACAGCTCAATTTACAATAGCTAAATTATGGAAACAGCCCAGATGTCCCTCACTGGATGAATGGATCCAAAAACTGTGGTACATATATACTATGGAGTTTTACTCAGCAATTAGAAAAAATGATATTGCAGACCTTGATGGCAAATGGATGTCTACGGAAGAAATTATGCTGAGTGAAATAAGCATAACCCAGAGAACCAAGGGTGGAATGTCTTCACTCATCTGTGGAGGCTAGAGCTAAACCCTGGCAATTGAGAAAGGAGGTCTATTATAATGTTTTAAATTCGGATAAGGTGTAATGTCATACAACCTCAGGCATTTTTAGAGATGTATTGGGAAGGGAGGGTAGGGATAAGGGTGCATAATTGGATGGGAATCTGGGGGTAAATCTAATTTTCAGAATTTATATATATAATATATTATTTCAAGAAGCTTGTATGATTGTTCAACAAATAAATTTCTTAATAAAAAATAATAAAAAATCAAAAAAGAAGTTAGTACAAAATAACGATATACTTATTCTCTTTATTGAGATTTTCCTATCATCTGAGAACTGTTAGTGTATCATATCATAATAATGCTTATATTGTCCTTCAAAATAAAATTTGCTTTTACTGAAAAATATTTTTTAAATAACATCTCAAGTTTGGATGTTCTCAACCCCTAGAGATATTTCATAATACTTTGAGACATATCCAATTTTCACAATTTGGTTTTACCTGAACAAGAAAAATATTACTTACATGTAGTTAGTAATAGGGATAATGCTTAACACCCTATTTTATACAGAGGACCACTGTGTGAGAAAGAATTATCTTGCCAAAATATCAACAGGGCTGAGATTGAGAAATACTATAATAAAAATAAATATTATATGTGATGTACACATATAAAGTTTACATTTGGTTAGCAGCTTTTTCTTTGTTTTTCATTCAGCATTACCTTTATTTTTCCAACACTCTCATAATGATGTTTACTTGTCTTCTATGGAAAGTTCAATCTTCCCAGTAGAATGTTAATTTCAGAGATATCATGGTTAGAAAAAAAAAATCTATGTATCAATCAAGTGGTTATCCAATAGAAATCATTCACACCCAACACATTTGTAACTATATTCAGTAAGAAAGGGATGCCAGCAAAACTACTGAGAATTCTTGCATCTAGTAGCTTATGTTAGGGGATTTGAAGAAGGAGACTGATGAATATTGAATATTTTCCACCAAACATAGTGAAATATGTATGGCTTTCCTAGCATCAGCAACAAAGCAATTAGCATACAAATCATGATTGTAATCAAACTGAAAACATTCTGCCTTCAATCATCTGCAAGGTAGTACAATGTATTTCTTAGAATGCAGACTTTATCATCAGTTAAACATTACTCCGAATCATTTATATGACAATTAATAGCAATATGATGCTGGGTAACAAACATTATTTTTCTAAACTTCATGTGTATAATCTTCAAAATAAGAAATAACAATGTCCTGAAAATTGTCTTTCTTTGAGAATGGAATTAGGACATGCAAAAACACAAGATATATAGTTTGTAATAAAATCTGGTTAATAAACATTATCAGGTCAAACACTATTTTGATAGATTAAGAACAAAAATGCATAGTCACAGGATGATCAAAATAGTTTTAGCACATTTCTAATAATTTACAAAAGTTTTTATGGCATATTTTCTCAATTTAATTACAACATAGAAAAGTATTTAATGGTTTCAATAGGCTTTGATTTATACCAATAATTTCTAATAAAAAAACAGGAGAATATTCTTTTTTCACTTTTCTGTGAAATAAGATCTGGAAAAAGCAGAAGAAAAATTGAATAAAAAAACACCATTGATCTAAGTTTGGTGGACTTTATGTAAAAGAAATCAATGTTTTTTATCTTTCTAAAGGTATTGATTAGCACTAGCTGTGTTTTTGTTTTTACAAGCAAAAAGCTTTGAACTTTGCACCTAGTTTTCCAATGGAATCTGACTTTTCTTGTACCTCACCTTTACCAATTTTACAATCTTTATTAAGAAAAAATAATAAAAAATACAACTTAATGTGTATATATACTCTCCTGAGAATTTTCACATTGGAGAAAATATGTTGTGTGTACAAATGGAATTTTATGCTAATATCCATGATTCGATGAAAAATATAATAAAACTATTTATATGTAAAAATAAGTTTATGGGGCTGGAGTGGGAGCTCAGCGGTTAAGGGGCTTGCCCGACATGCGCGAGTATGTGAATTCAAACCCCAGCACCACGTACAAAACAAAGTGTCAGAGGAATGAAATCCACATGAAAAAATTAATAAATTGTGCTTCTTTCTTTTTCACGCTCTCTCATTGTCCCTCTTTCTTTAAAAAAAAAAAATTATGTCCTCAGCCCTGAAAAAAAAAAAGTTTATATACATAGTAATATTATAATGAAGAGCTGTAATTAGGGACATGGAATTGTAAGATGGAACCAACATCTACTGGTCATTCTTTAACATTTGTTCAATATTACTTTCAAATTCAAGGACCAATAATTTATTACATGAAAGTGTCACATGAATGTATGTTGAATTCAAAGAAAGATGCAATCATTAATCTTTCTATACAAAACAGCAATGAGATTTTTAAAAAATATATCAAATTAAAATAACTGCCAAATTTTATAATTTGTTACATATTGCAATCAAACTTCTTGAACAGTTTATCATAGTATGAAGTGGATGAAATTTGAGTTTCCACCATTTTTTTGTAAGACTATAGATATTTTTTTAAATTTTCTGATCCAAAGGAAATTTCTCCATATTTAAGATCAATTAAATTCTACATACCTCTATATAAGTACTATGCATATCCAAATGCTGCATTTGACAACTAAGACCTATATGACATGGAGGAACTAACATTATCTAAATTTCATGTTTATTATCTTCAAAATAAGGAATAGTATCTTTCAAATAAAATATACATAAATATTTTCCTAAAATTATCATAAAGTAGGAAATTTAAAAAAAATATATATGTATATATAATTTGACTTAATATATACAATTACATAATAGTTTGTGCATTTGAGAAAGAGGAGAGTGGAACACAGAAAGGTAGGAAGACACACACACATGCACACACAATTTAGAGACTCTTCAGTGAAACTAACCCATAATCCTCCCAACTTTCTGTTAAGAATTTGTTTTTTTTTTTGGGGGGGGGAGGGTTGTTTCTCTGTTTTTTGTTTGTTTGTTGCTTCTTACTTCTTTTGCTTTCCTTGTTTTGCTGTGGTTAGTTTTTGTTTTTGTTTGTGTTCTTGCTGACCAGCACATTTTGGTTTGTGCTATATAGCCTCCTTGTGGTGAGCTTCTCTGCTACCCCATTCTTCATTTTCTTCTAGCAATAGCTATACATTATTCCTCTCTCTCTCTCACCCTCCCCTTAAATCATTACCTCAGTTTCTTCCTCTCTGTTTTCTTTTTTTGTTAGAATATTCTACTTCATCTTCTCTCTCTTTCTGCTGTCACTCTAAATTCACAAGTTCTTCTCCCCCTTCCTATCACATCTCCTTTGCTTCCAAGTCTATTTTTCCTTACCTAGGGAGGCACTAGAAATGTGAAGTAAATTCCAAACTGGAAAATGGGTGTTTCCTTTTAAAACATATATAGTCTGATAGTTATAACCTACCAGAAGATTGTTGCTAATCCTTCTGCTCCTCTCATAGGTGGTTATGAACATTTCCACAAATATAAAAAGAAAAAAGTAGCAAATTCAATGCTGTATTTTGCATGCATTGGATTTACATATAGACTCTTTTCCCTTATCTTGTGAAGTATTGGAAATTGTAAAAGTCAATAATAAATCAGCAGTTGTGGAGCCAGTGGTTGAACTGTACCCTTAAAATTGTACCCCAGCCCAAATAAGTGAAGAGATAGAAACCCCAGTACTCATCACCAAAGTCCTAAAGTGATAGAACCAGTGAGAGATCTCAGGCCCCTATCCCTGATGCTGAAAATAAGGCAAAAAAGGAAATACTTCTGCTCCTTAAACCCCACAACTCTCCAGCCCAGGAATCCATAGATAAGAACATGAAAGAAAATTTAGAAGAAAGTAACAGCAATCTGATTATTAAAATGATCAAAAAGTTAAAAGAAGATTTAATGAAGGAAATAAAAGAGTAGTTATAGGAACTGAAAAACCATTTTAATAAAGAATTAAATCACTGAAAAAAGATGTATCAGAGCTATTAGAATTGAAAAATGCAGTTAACCAAATTAAAAGCTCAATGGAAGATATTAATATCAGAGGAATCTCACTAGAAAATAGAACTTCATCTCTTGAAGAAAGAATATTGGACAACAAAGACTGGGTGAGTAATCTTGAATGTGTGGCGGATAGACAATAAAAAGTTATTATGATCAGAATTTCCAAGAAGTATGAGATTAAATCAAAAGAAATAACATGAGAGTGATTGGGATAGGGGAGAACATTGAGCAATAAATGCACAGCATAAAGTATCTTCTGAATGAGAGAATCAAAGAAATTCCCCTTATATCAGACTAGAACCAGAAATTCATGTTCAAGGGGACTATAGGATCCAAAACAGACCGAATTCAATGAGAAACTCACTGAGACACATCATATTCAAAATGAATAACAGAGAAAACAAGGAAAGAACAGTAAAAGTGGTAAGAGAAAAACACCAAGATATATTCATAGGCAAACCAATAAGGATTACTGTGGATTTCACAACTCAGATCATAAATGTGAGGAGGGTATAGGATGAAAATTTTCAAATATTGAAAGATAAAAATTTCCAACCAAAAATACTATACCTAGTAAAACTCAAATTCAAATATGATGGGGAAATAAAATCTTTCCTTCAGAAGAACAAATTAGCAACATACATGAACACAAAACCAGCTCTACAAAGAAGACTCCAAGACAAACTTCAGAGGGACAAGCTAACAACTCCCAATGCCCATAAAGAGAGGAAAGTCAATAAAAGCATAACTCACCAGAAGATATCCCAGATGGCACAAAATACAGCAAAGGTCACAATGTCAGGGAACCAAAATAACATATTTATTCTAACATTGAATTTGAATGGACTCAGTGCTCCAATCAAAAGACACAGATTAGTAGATTGGATCCAAAAACAAAATCCAACAGTAGTAGCTGCTTACAGGGGACATATCTCAGAGTCAAAAATAGATACAGATTGAAGGTAAAAGTTTGGTAATAACTGTCCCACACATATGGCCCAAGGAAACAGGTTAGTCTTGCAATATTTACATCTGATAAAGTAAATTTCAATAAAAAATTAGTCAGAAGAAGTGCTGAAATGGTGGCTCAGTTGTTACAGTGCTTGCCTGGCATGCACAACAACCCAAGTTCAAACCTCAGTACCACATACACAAATAAATGTTGGAGCAACAAAAGCCACATGAAAAACTAAAGTAAAATTGATTCTCTCTTTCCCTCTCTCTCTCACTGTCCCTCTCTTTAAAAAAAATTAGTCAGAAGAGATAAAAAGGTCACCGTGTCTTAGTAAAAGGACCACTACATCAAGAAGATATAACAATATTTAACATTTATGTCTTTAAACACAATCCTTCCAAATATGTGGAAAAGATACTCAAGGAAATTAAACCATATATTGACCTCAGCACAATAATACTAGGGGACTTTAATACAACATTATCAACAATAAACAGATTATCAAACAAAAAAATCAATAATAAAAGATTTCTAACCTAAACAACTCTTTTCAATCAACTGGACTTAACAGACATCTGCAGAATATTCCATCCCAAAATTACTGGGTTTACCTTCATTTCAGCAGTACATGAACCTGTCTCCAAATTAGATCATTTCACAAAGGAAATCTTAGCAAATACAAAAGAGTATAATCCCATATACCCTATCACACCACAGTGGTATGACCCTAGAAATTAACAGCAAGAAAACAACAGAAAGTATGTAAATACATGGAGATTGAATAATACCCTTTAAATGAAAAATAGACAAAAGAGGAAATGAGAAGAGGAATCAAGAAATTCTTGGAAACAAATGAGAATGATGAAACAACATATAACAACTTCTAGGACAGTATAAAAGCATTCTTAAGAGGTAAATTTATAGTACTGAGTACCTTCATCAATAATCAGGAGAGATCCCAAGTAAACTTATGCTCTACCTCAAAAACCCTAAAAAAGAGAAACACTTCAATACCAAATCCAACAGAAAGCAGGAAATAACCAGGATCAGAGCCAATGTCAATAAAATGGAGAACAAAAGAACAATACATATAATCCAGAAAATGAAGAGTTGGTTCTTTGAAAAAATGAATAAGATTGACAGAGCCCTAGAAAACATCACCAAAAGGAAGAATGAAGTGAAGCCCGGCGATACTCATGCAGGCATATAAACTCAGAAATTTCAATAACTAATGTACATACATATGCTCATTTCTATATATAGAATGGGGTATTACAGAGGACTCATGAGATCAGGGAATGGATGAATGGGAATAGATCCTAAACTGGGATCAGGCTTAACTTTCTTTTTCAATATGTATGCATGCATGAATATGTAACAACAGTTCCCTCCAATGTGTAAGACTATGTTGAACCAATATAAATTTATGAAAAAGGAATTACTATTCTGAGTATTCCAAAAACAACAAAATAAAAAAAAATCTAAAAAAAAACAACTGCTATGGGATGTTAGTTTGTCAGTTATAGATGTAGTTTCCTGGAATAAAAAAAAAGAAAGAAATTGGTAAAGAAGATGTCTGATGAAACTAAATCCTCCTGTGCTTTTTGTCAGGCTAGAATTATTATATTCTCATATGATTGTATTTATATATTGGATCATATCCATGTATTTTAGCTATAAATATTCAAAAATGACAAAATGTCATTCATGAAAAGGGACAATGGACTAAGATTTTTAAAGTAAATGTTATAGTGCTGGAGGGGTCTCTCAGTGGTTACAGAGCTTGCCTGGCATGCACTAGGAAGTAGGTTCCAACCCCAGCACCATGTACACTACACAACAAGGTGTCAAAACAACAAAAGTCCTATGAAAAACTAAATAAAAAATATCTTGTCCTCACTCTCAATGTCTGTCTCTCTCTTAAATAAAGGTGGCTTACATATAGTGTGTAAATAATATTTTCTGGGCTACTGAAAATAATACACTTGTGTTGCTATTAATAATCATTTTACTTGAAACAATACTCATGAATTTTGATGCATTCAAGTTATTTAGACAACGAAACTATAATTTTAGATCATTAAATAATAATGTGTGAATATATGTCTGTATCAGTATAGCAAAAAATGTCTCTAGATATCCAGTTATGTCTAACACTTTATCTATACAGAGAGAATGAGAGAGAGAGAGAGAGAGAGAGCGAGGGAGGGAAAGAAATGGTGATAAAATTAATGATAACAATAATTATAAAGTAATAATAACTTCAAAACATAATTATTATTTTTCTATTTTATTGGTTTACTAACTTGAGAGTTTTCTCTTGGTAAAGATTTCTTGCATATGAGACCAAAACATAAACAAAAGAAATAAAATTATATAAGTGGGGCTAAAAAGTCTTATAAACCTCTACAAAAGCATCTTTGTACAGTTAAAGAACAATAAACAGTGAAAATGTAGCATTTGTAATGGGAGAAAATATTTGAAAGTGTATTCATATATATGAGAGAAAATGGGTGGACTCAAATACATCTCTATGGAAGACATATATATGCCCAAGTTTGAAAAAATGTTCAACAGTATTCATCAAGAAAATTCAAATCAAACCATAATGATTTACTTTCTGATACAGATTGTAATAGCTATTATTAAAAGGGAAAGATAAGCTTTGGTGAAGATGTCATTAAAATTTGATTTTTTAATTTTATTGAGGAGTTGAGTTTTTGTACAATCATGAATACATAAGTAGTAACAATATGATATGCCCCTATTCATAATGCAGAGTCACCAATATATTACACACACCCCAGTCTCTTGATTCTTTTATATTTATATTTCTCCCTTTAATAAATATAAATTTTCCGGAAAAATGTTTGCACAAGTATCATTTGTCTTCTCTGAGGAGTAAAGAGTAAGATCCCTGTAAGATCCATGATTGATCTCCCCCAAGATCCCTCCCTATCACTCACTCTCCCTTCCCTCTTTTTCTTCCCTACCCCCACCACATATCTATGGTTCCCCTAGATTATGTATTGCTTCAAATTTGGTGAGTCTAGTATATGAACTTAACCTTTCACCCAAATGTGAGTTTCCTCTAGCCTCCACAAATGAGGGAAAGCATTTGAACCTTGAGATTCTGAGTTTGGCTAATTTTGCTCAGCAAGAATTCTTCCATAGTTATCCATTTACCTTCAGAGGTAAATGGTATTGTTATTTCTAATAGCTGAGTAGAACTCCATTGTACATGTATACCTGAACTTTTGGATCCATTCATCCAGTGAGGGGCATCTGTGTTGATTACATATTTTAGCTACTGTAAATTGAGCTGCTATGAACATTGATTTTTTCTGTGTCACTGTTATGCACTGATTCTAGCTTGATAATCAGAAGAGGAAAAGCTGGGTCATCGGGTGAATCCAACCTTAATTTTTTGAGGAGTCTCTACGCAGCTTTCTGGAGCAGCTGTAACATTCTGCAGTTCCATCAGTAGTGTTCTATTGTTACTATCTTCCCATAACCCCTCTGGCATAGGTTATTGTTGGTATTCTTCATCTTTGCCAATCTGTCTGGAGTTAGGTGAAATCTTAATGTAGTTTTGATTTGTATTTCTCTGATTACTAGTTATTTAGAACACTTTCTTATGTATTAATTGGCTTGCTCGATTTCCACTGTTGAGAAATTTCTGTTTAGCTCTTTGGCCCATTTATTAATTGGATTGTTTACATTTTTGATATCAAGTATTTTGGGTTCTTTGTAAATCGTGGTTACTTGACCCCTGTCTTTGAAATCATAGGACATGATTATTGTCCATTCTGTATGTTCTCTCTTGAGAATTTTAACCAATTACTTGGCTGAGGAATAGCTTTTAGTTTAATTTCATCCCACTCATTATTTCTTGACCTTAATTCTTTCACTTTGGGAGTCTTGTTGGGAAAGTCATTTCCAACTTCTATATGTTGGAGTATAGCTCCTAATTTTTCTTCTAGCAGTTGCATGGTAGATGGTTTAATTCCCAGTTCCTTGATTCATTTTGATTTGATTTTGTGCAAGTTGAGAGGTAAAGATTTAATTTCAACGTTCGGCAAGTGGCTGTCCAGTTTCTCCAGCTGTAGAAGAGGCTGTCACTTCTCTATGTTATATATTTGACTCCCTCTGTCAAATAACAGATGTTTAAAGATTGTGGATTTATCTTAAGGGTTTTCTATTCATTCCTATTTTGTTACCAGTACCATGCTGTTTTTGTTTCTACAGCTCTACAGTACAATTTTAGTTCTGGTATTGTGAATCCATCTCTTTCATCTTTCTTGCTTAGTAATGTTTTGGCTATTCTGGGTTATTGTTCCAAATGAATTTGATAATCACTTTTTCTATATCTGTGAAGAACTGCATTGATATCTTTTTGGGGATTGTGTTTAATCTGTACAGGGCTTTTGGCAGAACTGCTATTTTAATTATATTATTCTGCCTAATTAAGAGCCTGCAATGTCTTCTCATCTTCTCAGGTCTTCTTCATTTTATTTCTTCAATGTTTGATATTTTTCTTTATAGAGGTTTATTTCCCTTGTTAGATTTATTATCAAGTTGCTGTTATTTATTAATTTGCATATGATGAATCACCCTTGCTTTCCAGAAATAATCTCCGTTTATTCATGATTAATTATCTTTCTAATGTGTTTTTGAATATGTTTTTGGTTGTTATAAATTTATTAAGGATTTTTGTGTTGATGTTCATCAAGGTTATTGGTCTGCACTGTTTTTTTTTTTTTTTTTTTGATATGTCTTTGCTGGGTTTTAGTATCAGAGTTACGATTGCCTCATAAAAAGTGTTTGGAAGAGTTCCCTGCTTTTCAATTTTTTGGGATAGATTAATAAGAACAGGTGTTCGCTCCTCCTCATTGGTGTGGTAAAACTAGTGGAGAATCCATGAGATCCTGGGGTTTTCTTTATTTTCTTCTTTGGAAGGCTTTTAATTGCTATATGGATTTCAGTGCCTGTTATTGAGCTATTTAGGCTTTCAATATCTTCCTGTGTCAATTTGGGGATGTTGTATGTCTAGACATATGGAAATTGGAAATAATAAACTGTTATTCCATTTAAAATAACAGATCTTTCATACAAAGTATTCTATATTGAATTGTACATTCCATGAACATGGTGTATCTCTCAATTTGTCATATTGAATTCAATAGTTGTATACATTTCATGTTTATAGTTTTGTGCTGTTTACGTATATTTTAAGATATGTCTAAATATTTAACTTTTGCTTATTAATGGTATATGCTAATAAAATACTATTATATATAACTATTTATAACTATATAGATATATATGTAAAATAAATCTACTTGTACAAAAAGTAAGTAAATAATTGTATATACAGAGAGAGAGACAGAGGGAGACAATGTAAAAGATGAACAGAGAGAGAGAGATAGACTTGATCCATAAGTGTGTGCTATTTTCAAGCATTAAGAAAAAAAGGATAATTCAAAGATGAAATTAAAACCATTTTTAATAAAATTATATATTTATACATCACAAATCTTTCTTGGTAAAACTTTGCATATCATATTTAATAGATTTAATCGTTTTGAAAATGAGAATATTACAACCACCTAGATCCTTCTTCTGAAAAGTAACATTCCACCGTTTTCCTTAATATGCATGTTTGTACAATATGATTCTAATTTAGTCATTCTAGAATAAAGGTTATTTACTGTGCTTTATGAACTTTTGAATAAAAATATATCATTTATCATATAAGGATTTTCTGACTGAAATTTGATTCATTTTCATTTATACTAACAATATATTCAAGTATTGGTTCATATTTTAAAGTTTTAACCTCTTTTCTCATAACATGATATGATTTATATTTTATTTCTTTTTTTTTTTTTTGGTGAGAGCTTCTTTATCCCTCTAAAATTTTATAGTTCATTTCTTATGTAATGTTGCATTTCTGAGAATTCATCAATTAAAGAAATCTCTATATTCTGACCAGTTGAATCTGGGCACTTGTATTTATTTAGTGATGTATATTCTGTTAGCCACATAAAATGACACATTTTTAGTGTATGGATATCTATTGAAAATTTGTTAGTGAAGCTATTCTGAATCTGTGAGCAGATAGAGAAAAATACAAAAAAATTCCTGGTTTATTACAATTTTCTATCTATCTCTCATCATAATTTGTGGACTCATTCCATTTGAATATTTTTACTCTTTGTTATGGGCTTTATATTTGGAATTTATGAGACAATAGAAATGAACATGATGTAATGTTGTATAATAGCTAAGAAAATTGCCTTCAAAGTTACACCTGAGTTTGAATTCTTTTTTCTTGAGGAAGTTTGGCAACATTTTAAACATCTCTCAAAGTATTTATAAAAAAGGTATGAATAAAGTCCTGATTTTGTTACTGTGAGGATTGTTGGAAGTAATCAATTCAAGTATTGAACAACAATCATAACAATGAATATTATTTACTATTTTTTATCATTTGTGGTTATTCAAAAGTATCATAGTCCCCTCCAGAGATTTAATTTTATTTAAAAAAATAATATTGGAGATTTATCATTTATCTTTCCTTGCATTATAATCCACCACAAAACTCCTAGATTTAAACAACCATATTATTTGCCATACATTATCTTTTATTCATAACCTTATATATCAATAATTTGGAATGGGCTTATATGGACAGTTCTAAGTTTTTGCCTCTGGTCACTTGAAAAGTCCTAGTCATCTCCTGTCTCTGCTGTGACTGTAATTCCAAAATGGGCTAAAGAGTCTGATATTATATGCTGGTGTTGTACTGGAAATCAGATGGCAGTTGCAGAAGAACTCAAGAGTTATAGGTCTGCTTTATGTGGTCTGTAATATTCCAGGAAAATAAACCAGGATGCATTACAGGGCAGCTTCAGAGCAATTTGCCCAGAAAATGAAATGGAGACTTCTACTCTTCTGCAGAACAAGTAATAAGAATTTCCACAATGTGCCAGGTGTGTTGGCACACGCCTATAACCTCAGGGACTTGAGAAGCTAAGGCAGGAGGGTCGCAATTTCAAAACCAGCCTCAGCACTTTAGTGAGTCTCTGAGCAATTAATTGAGATTTTGCCTCAAAATAAAAAATAAAAAGGGCTAGAGATTTGGCTTGGTGGTTAAGGGTCCCTGGGTTCAGTCACTGGTACAAACATTTTTTTTCCACAATGTATTCCTGTTGCATTATGTTGTTTTAAACAATTGACAAGACCAGTGTTTATTCTCCAAGGTGGAAATACATATTCTTCCTCAATGAGAACAGCAAGAAAATCACATTGCAAAGGGACTGGCAAACAGGGAATGGTGGAATCTGTGGCAATGTACTATTTCTAATGAATATTCAAGCTTTATATACTGGGATCTACTATCTACAATCTGTATCCTAGACTCATGCTGATAAAGCATAAGGTATTATAATTAAATATCTTATTCCTTTTTGAAAAATAACAAAGACCTTTCTTATTTTTATTTTTTTAAACAATTTTATTTAGCTTTTCATGGACCTTTGTTGCTCACACAGTTCATTGTGTACGTGGTGCTGGGGTTTGAACCTGCATACTTGCGCTTGCAAGGCAAGCGCCGTAACCGCTGAGACACCGCTCCAGCCCCAAAAGACTTTTTTTAAAAGAGAGAGATGAAGAGAGAAAGAGACAATCAATTTTAATTATTCTTTTTCGTCTGGCCCTTGTTTCTCCAACATTTACTTGCATATGTGGTCCTGGAGTTTGAACTGGGTCCTTGTTAATGCCAGGCAAGTGCGCCAACCACTAAGCCACTGCTCCAACCCTGACAAAACAATCTTGCACAAAAGATTGGTGAAAAGGAGAAGTGATTAGTATTGATAAAATGTTGATAAGAAGTATTGGATTTATTTTTTTATCAGAGAAATAATTTAATTTATATAGTCAATGGTAGTTTGCTGTTATTTTCATCAGTTACAAGCTGTATTCTTAAACAGCATAAATGTATGGAAATGAAGTGTTTTATACACGAATTATAATAAATCCATATTATTTAATATTTGACAATAAATTCTGTCATTTTTTTCAGAGAAAGGGACAGTGAGAGAGAGAAAGAAAGAGAAAAATCAATTTTATTTAGTATTTCATGTGAATTTCATTATTCTGACACTGTTGTGTATGTGGTGCTGGGTTTCAAACCTGTGTGCTCACATGTGCCAGGCAAGCACTGTGACCACTGAGCCACTGTTTCAGCCCCAATAAATTCTATCTTTAAGTGCTTCTATGTTTATTTCTACCAGTGAAAGACAATCATAGATTTGTTTTTTTGTGAAATGATTATAAAATTATTTTTCAAATGTTAACAAATTATTCTTTTAAATTAGAGAATGAAACAGTATTTTCAGAATGTTTACAGTAATTCAAATTTATAAATGTAACTCCTTCCTTCCAAAATTTGAAAAAGAACAATAAAGAATATTAAACTCAAAGAACTAGGGATGAGCCCACCATATGATCCTGCTATTCTTCTCCTGGGTATTTACCAGGGGATTTAGAATCAGCACATTAGAGTGACATAGCAAAATTGATGTTCATAGCAGCTCAATTTACAATAGCTAAATTATAGAAACAATCCAGATGTCCCTCACTGGATGAATGGATCCAAAAACTGTGATACATATATACCATGGAGTTTTACTCAGCAATTAGAAAGAATGATATTGCAGCCTTTGAAGGTAAATGGATGGCTATGGAAGAAATTATGCTGAGTGAAATCAGCATAACCCAGAGAACCAAGGGTTGAATGTCTTCACTCATCTGTGGAGGCTGGAGCTAGACCCTGGCCATTGAGAAAGGAGGTCAATTCTCATGTTTTAAATTCGGATAAGGTGTAATGTCATACAACCTAAGGCGTATGTAGAGATGTATTGGGGGGAGGGATAAGGGTGGGTAATTGGGGGAGCTCTTGGGGGTAAATCTAATTTTTAGAATTTCATATATATTATTTCGCTGGAAGCTTTTTTGATTATTCAACAAATAAATTTCTGAATAAATAAAAAATACACAAATTACAAAAAAAGAATATTAAACTTTGGTAATTTAATCATTAAAAATAATGCCTGGGGTACCATTTTATATCTTTTTTTAATTTTCATTTTTATTGGTTCATTATAGCTGTACATGATTATGGGATTTGTTGTCACATATTTATAGATACACATAATACAGCAAGATAATTTAGAAAATACATCTTAATCTATATCCTTTAAATTGATTCAGACTCCTTGGGTTCTTCCTTTCTATGCACTAAAGATAGTGCCATTTTTTTAGTTGTATATCTTGGAATTCTTAATGAAACTTGGGCATGCTTTTAATGTCACATGCACTTCTGTTATTGCACCTTTTAGGTTTGTGATTTTTGGTTTTGACAGTGACTCTGGCCTTCAGTATATTATAAGCTCTCTCAGCTAATATTATATTTCCTGTCTGATAATTATCATCAGACAGGTTTGCCTCCTGTGCTATGCACAATGTTAGCATACAGAATTATGAAATATTTATTTTCCTAATAAATACACCATTCTGTTTCAGACTCCTGAATTAGTTTCTAGACGTCTTCAGTAATTTCTTCTTCCAGGATCACAGGTCTGATTGACAAACATCCTAACCAGAAATGGAAAATTGTCCCTTTAAATGATAAGACTTCTCCAAAGACAACAACTTGTAGAACCAAGAGTGAGAGAAAGGTCTGCTAGACCACAGTTGGACCAAGAATTACACACACATCTTGTGTTCTCTCTCAACTCTTCCTCTAGCCCAACCTGAATCATGTTAGCACACCAAAGTCCTGAGATGCTGGATCTCAAATTGCCTTCTCATGGTCATATCCATTTAGTCTCCTTTCCTGCTTTTCACTATTACCTTTTCCGTTTTGTGTTGAACCATTTGATGAACGGTTCAACATGGTTAATTGAGATCTCAGGAGCCAAGCCTCAGACATAAGATGCTGCAAACAAATTTTTAATCCACTGGAAATGTATAATTTAACACTTTCATGAAAGCATTACTTTTTATTCTTCTGAGAAGACAGCACTGTCTAAACAGCTAAGAAAAAATGCTTCCCATTATGTTGATCTTCCCTTCTTTATTTCAGTATTTTATAATCTAAGAAATGCTAATGATCTTATATAGGGTATTTGTATATGGCAAACATGTTTTCAAAATATTCAAAAATTCACATTATGTAATCAAATATGCTTACATAACCCTAGAAACAAAACAAATAAATAGCAAAAAATAAACACTAATAAACTCTTCTGTTAATTTTTGTATTGTCTTCATGAAATTTGCACTAGGAAATTTCATCAAGCATGGAAGATTTTTTTCATGACTCTTTCAACAGAGGACTGTGATTTAATTCAGAAAAATTTTCAACCATTTGGGGGAGCTAGAGGAAAAGTACTGATGATATTGGGGGAAGGTTGGCCAGTATGAAGAGGCTTGTGTGTTTGCCAAGGGGTAATTATCAAGGCATGGCTCTTTTTTTTTTTTTGCTCAAAAGACAGGGAATTAGTTGTGGTTTCTTCATTGAAGATTATATTTCAAAGGAATGGCTTCCAGGTTCTTGAAAAAGGCATTTCTGAGTTGTAAAACTTAGAAGAGTTAGGAAGATTTAAATATCAAGCAGACAGAGAAAGAAATTATACTTGCAAGATTTCTAAAGTAAATGCTATAAGAAAAGGGAGGTCATGGTCCTACATTATAGAAGACGCCTGTCCAAAGTTTAGTCAAGCTGAGATGAATGTTAATGTGATCTTTGCCAAATATAAGCAAAATTTCTCCTCACTTGGACAGAAAACCCACATATCCAAAATCATATATATATATATATATATATATATATAAATATAAATATATTTATATGTCAAAGATTAAATTAGAATCCAGTTTTGAGAAAGATTATATTATATATCATGTTCACATATTTTATTATTTTATCTATAATCTAAAGGAGTTTGGCCAATATTTCTATTATTATTTTATTTTAAAAGTTAGTATAACTCTTTGTTAGAGATGCCAAAACAAAATACCAGACAGGATGACTTAAACAACAGAAATTTATTTTCTCACAGTTCTGGATGATGGAATTCAAAATCAAGTTGTTGGCAGACTTGGTTTCTTCCGAGGCCTCTTCCTTGGGTTTGCATCTAGCTGCCTTCTTGGTGGGTCTCACATGATCTCTTCTTTGTGGTCACCTATATCTGATATGTCTATGTAAGTCCACATTTTCTCTTATGAGAACATAATTCTGGTTGAATTACAGACCAATCTTTTGACCTTATTTTAACTTAATCATTTTTAAGGTACTGTCACCAAATATGATCATGTTATGAGGAAATAGATGTTGACATGGATTTTGGAGGGACACAATTCTTCCCATTAACATTTGGTAAACAAAGGCACTAACTACAAGAAGCTTAGAGAAGTATACGAATTATCAGCCTATTTAGAAAACATATTGATTTAAGTACAGATATACATCTCAGTGAACGATCAAAACATCATAATCTTGCACTGTGACTTAAAGTAGATTTTATTAAACCACCAACATTAAAGTTGTGTCACTTAATTGACATTAATACTAGGTCAAGAAAAGGGGACTTGGTATGTACACCAAAATATTCATAGCTTCCCAAATTAACATTGGGATCCTCACTTTCTCTCATCCCAAAAGATACCTCAGTTTTATTTTGATTATACTAATTCAAGTAGCTGTTTTTCTCAATTTCATGTGTGCCTTTTAATTTCCTGAAATATTTTATTTCTTGGACTTCTTCTTGAATATAACCCATATGTGATTGTATATAAAATGGTCAATGATTCAATTATTGCATATGTTCTTCATTCATAATTGTTTTCAATCCTAGAAACATATATTTTTTTGAACTCACTCACCATGTCTATAAATCTATTTTTCTCTAGAAGATGATGACAATAATTAAGAATAATATAATAATAATTTCAAAATAACAAGAATTCTTATTATATATCAGGCACTCTTTACTATATCACACATATAATTTTGTATCCACAGTAAAATTTTGTGGTTAATGTTGTTTTTACACTCATTTTACGTAAGGACTTTGAGGGACTAAGGTTATGAAAATTTTTGAATATGTCATAATAAGTAGCATTTTCTTTTGTGTAACCTCATGACAGAAGTAGAAATCAATATTTACTACTCAAAGTGCTCTCCTTCATTTTGTATTTTAGTGAAAAATTTTACTACTTGCTCATTCTGAAATCATAATACGTACTTTGACTTTTTTTTTTTTTTTGCTTTTTGCATAACTTCAGCCAATCATCCTGTGTACCTCATTCGACATTTACACAAAATCTCAAATCCACTCACATCTCACCACCCTCTTACACTGCAACTTAGGAAATCACCATCTTTACTGCAGTTTTAATAAAATTTCTTTTTAAATTTCCTTTTCTATTATTGAAAACACTCACTGAAGCTTTTCATTCACTACTTCAAAAATATTTATTGATTGTAAGCTGCATGCCATAATGTAAAAAATTACTTCTCAACTATGATATTTTTATTACACCTGGTTATTGGTAAATGTACTGCAATAAAAAAGTAGACTGTGGATCAGGGGCACAAGTGGTGAAGGATATTTAAAATTTTAACAAGAGCAGTCAAAATGTCATAAAATTCTCACTGAAATACTGAAACTTGTACAAAAACTTCTATAATCCAAGGAAAAGATCCCAGTGAATACCTGGATTAATGTGATTCCAAGAAGTGTGAACAAATGAATTCTCTCATTAATGGTTTGGCTTTTGCTTATAGGTCGGTTGTGAATCTCATAGTCACAGAAGTAACTTGATAATACTTAAATTTTAGCAAGATTATTTTGGTTGATATCTAGAATATCACTCTAAAAGATTTAATGACAAATGTGAATTTTAAGAAGGAGCCTTAATTCTTCCTATCACAAATGAAGAATAGACTTTCTCCCTTTTCTTTTTCTTTAGTCTTAAGAAATTTATGTTTTAAGTAATAGTAAATTTTTTGTTTGTCTCTTTTAAAGCTATCTATTCCTTTTAAACCTTTGTAAGACTCTAGACACTTTGATGACTCAGGGCTGTCTTTCTCCAAGACTTCAAAACCACTGTTTTGACATAAAATCATAAAAGAATGTATGGCCATGTACTCTTGCTTCTATTGAAGACTAGGTGCCTAACTTCAGAAGGTAGCTTCTTTCAAGCTGTAAAACTACTGCCTACCATAAAAACACAAGATATTTTGGCTTTGTTTAAACCCCATTAACAGAGAGCCAGCATAATTACCAGATGGATGTAAAATAAACCATATCCTGAATATATATGATAAATCGTTGTGTCAATTGTGTTTACTTGAGTACTAGTTACTGTTATCTTGAGAATATGTATGTAATGAACTGTAACTACTTGACTATACTATACTGCTTCTGTCATTACAATCCCTTCTCCGATTGGTGATATTGCGCATCATTTTAGTTTAATATTTATTTAATTATAAACTTATTTGATTTCTCTTCCATTTGTGGGGTTTTCTGAGCTTGAAAGAGATTTTGTTTTTTAGGAATAATTCCAAAATAAAGAATAAGGGTGAAAGTAGCTAGAATGAAACCGCTATAGCACAAATGTATTTGTTTTCCTGATATCCCTCTTGGAGTATGCTTCTAACTTCCTTAAATATTATCAATAAAATATATTAATAATAGCTGGTCATTCTACAGTTTCAACTGAAAGTAGCTTCTGTGTTGCCTCTTCTCCTTCTAGGTACCTTAGCAACCCTTCCTATTAGCTCCCCTAATAATCCAAAAAAGTGGTCACAATTGTATGTAAGATCTAAAAACGGGGACATAAATAATACATGAAACAGGTGTGCATTGTAAGACATGTAGAGGCTTAGAAGTTCTGTATTTTATAAATCAGGATAATGCCATTCCAAACATCAGACCCAATCTTACAGGGCTGACTTAAATGAGGTAAGCTGAGTACAATATCTCCAACAAAATAGCAGTGACTGAGGACTGGGAAAAAACAAAATAAACAAACAAAAAAACCCTAAAAGCAGAATGGTGACCTATTTTTAAAAAATGAATAATATTGCCTAATAACAATGATTTTCTTGTTTTTTTTTCTTCCTCTTCATGACTCAGCAGTGACCAACATATCCCCAGTATGTGAAAGAAACGATGCATTTTGGTTCATTCTGGGGATAGAACATTATTTTGCACATAACAATGAGCTATCAAGCCATACAATGACATAAAGTAACTTAAATGTGTATTATTAAGTGAAGAAGTCAAGCAGAAATTATTACATCATGGATGATCCAACAATATGGCATCAAGGGAAAGATAAAGATTAATGGAGACAATAAAATGATCAATGATAGCCAAGCGCTAAGGGGCGGGGACAGGATGAATAGGCAGAGCAAAGAGTATTTTTAGGGCAGTGGAACTATACTATTTGATACTATCTTAAGGGATACATGTCATTATGTGTCTGCCACAGAATGTACAACACTGAGTGAACTGTAATGCAAATGCCTTTGGTTAATGATGGGTGATTATCTACTCATTGACTGTAACAAAGGTTCTGGTGGATTTTGAGTGGGGAAGGCTATGTGGGTGAAGGAGGTAAAGGAGTATGTGAGCATTCTCTGCATTTTATACTTGTGTTATGAACCTAAAACTGTTCTAAAAATTAAGTTCTATTTTTTAAAATGTGCTTTGGACTGAATGTTCATTTCTACCAAAAGTTTACATGTTGAAATTTTAACCCCCACCCCCAATATGATGGTTTTTAAAAAAACTTTGAGAAATGACTAAAGTTTTATTTATTTATTTATTAGAAGAATATAGAAATACAGTTGAGGGGGAAACATTATCAAAACATTATCAATCAATGGATATAAACTTTGTTATTGAGGGGAAAAGCCAGATCATGGATAACCACCTTGGATTTTACCTATTGCAGTTTCCCCCAGGAGAACGCATGCGTTAAATGGGTAGTTTGTAGAGGAATGCCATCGGCTTCTGGGATGGTTCCCCCATTTTCCCAATCTCCAGACTCCTATGAGTTCTTCATATACCCTCCCCCCTCCCCACGCCCCTCCCTACACCTCCAAGAATCCTTATAGAGACATCCCCTAATGCTCTGAAAGTCATTCAATTTGCAGTTTTGCTAGGTTAGCCGTCAGCCCTACTGCTTCCCCAAATATGCTAGTATCAACAGATGAGAGAAACCATTCGGCCCTTGAGTCTCTCAGATTGGGAGACTTCACTAAGCATAATTCTATCCATCTCCATCCATTTGATTTCAAAAGACATAATATCATCCTCTCTAATGGCAGAGTAGTATTCCATAGTATATATGTACCAAAGCTTTTGTATCCACTCGTCAAGTGAGGTGCATCTGGGTTGGTTCCACAGTCTAGCTATAGTAAATTGAGCTGCTAAAAACATTGATGAAGCCACATCGCTATAATATGCTGATTCTAAGTCTTTTGGAAAAATTCCCAGGAGTGGGATAGCTGGGTCATAAGGTGGTTCCATCCTTAATTTTTTGAGGATTCTCCACACTGCTTTCCATAGTGGCTGAACCAGTTTGCAGTCCCACCAGCAGTGTAATAGTGTTCCTCTTTTCCCACAGCCCCTCCAGCATCTGTCATTGTTTGTATTTTTCATTTTTGCCACTCTAACAGGAGTGAGGTGGTATCTCATTAAAGTTTTGATTTGCATTTCCCTTATAACTAATGATGTAGAGCATTTTCTCATATATTTGTGGGCTTTCTGGACTTCCGCTGGAGAGAAGTTCCTTTTGAGTTCTTTAGCCCATTTATCTATTGGATTATTTGCGAGTTTGGATTTTAGTTTCTTTAGTTCCCTATAAATTCTGGATATTAGCCCTCTGTCCGAGGTGTAACAGGCAAAAATTTTCTCCTATTCTGTAGGTTCTCTCTTGATGCTCTTAACTAGATCTTTAGCTGTGCAAAAACTTTTTAGTTTAATTGCTTCCCATTCATTTAATTTTGATTTTACAGCATGCTCCATAGGAGTTCTGTTAAGGAAGAAGCTGCCGACTCCTATAAGGTGTAGTGTTGACCCGACTTCTTTTTCTAGTAAATTTAAAGTTGTAGGCTTAATATCCAGGACTTTGATCCATTTTGATTTAATATTTGTGCAGGGCGAAAGATAAGGATCCAGCTTCAGTTGTCTACAAATGGCTGTCCAGTTTGTCCAACACTATTTGTGGAACAGGCTATCTTTCTTCCACACTATACTTTTGCCCCCTTTATCAAAGATCAAATAGTTAAGGATATGAGGGTTTTTCTCAGGATCTTCTATTTGGTTCCACTGGTCTTCGGTTCTGTTTTGATACCAACACCATGCTGTTTTTGCTACTACCGCTCTGTAATATAATTTCAGGTCAGGGATTGAGATACACCCTATTTCTTCCTTTCTATAGAGTAGTGTTTTGGCTAGTCTGGGTCTCCTGTTGTTCCATATGAAATTGAGAATTGCTTTATTTATATCTCTGAAAAATTCCATAGGTATCTTGATGGGGATTGCATTAAATCCGTAAAGGGCTTTGGGTAGAATGGCCATCTTTACTATATTGTTTTCTTTACTTTTTGTCTTAAGTATCTAATGCAGCACTTCAATAACTGAGTGAAGTACAGGCTACTGGTATTTGAAGGAGTGTTTGTTTACATGTGCACATATATTGACACAGAAGAAGAGGGTTTTTTTATTATGTGATTACTTCTAGAATGGAAGAATCTTGTAGCTACATGAACGTGATGGAGGGAGAGATTTTACTTCACATAGTTTTGCACATTTCAAACTTTGTAAGATGTAAAATGCACAACCACCTGAAGCCTCCACCTCTTCAAGCAATCATGTTGTCAATTATTTCAACACAGAATGTTGGGGGACAATCAGAAGACAATAATATGCCTTGTTGGTTATTCCTATTTGAACACAAAGGAATGCGGACACACTGAAGCATACACAAAGAAAATGGAACGAACAGTTTTGTCCTTAATACTGATCCACCCACAGTGAAGGGATTGACTACATTAAAATAGCATACATAGGAGACCAAAGACTTAACTTAAAAGACAATTTAAAAGCCCAGTCAAAACTGGATGGAGGCCTATGTTGGTAGTGTTACATAAAATTATTTTGTTTCTTTTGAAGAATTTCAAATGTAATTATCAGACACAATATAACACTATCTAAATATTTTAAAGTAGTGCCAATAATGAAAACTATACAAATACCATTTTTTTAAAAATTTTATTGGGCTTGAGCAGTGGCTTGGTGATTAGGGTGCATGCACATGCTGGGCAAGCGCAAGTAATGGGTTCAAACCCCAGCACCACGTACACAACTAAGTGTCAGAGAAACGAAAGCCATTTGAAAAACTCAATAAAAATTGATTCTCTCTCTCTCTCTCTCTCTCACTGTCCTCTCTTTAAAAAAATAGTGATTCTTTTATAGGTGTTCATGATATAAGCATAAACAAGGAGTTCAACTTGTTTCAATTGGATCTCCAGTTTTTCCCCTTCCCCTCTCTTCCTCCCATCCCCTGCTCCCTTCTGATATACAGGACTATAGCCTCTACATATATTCCTAGGATTTTGTTTTCATTGGTTCCTGTTATTCAACTAAATATGTATATCTTTTCTATCTTGACATATATCTGTGTGTGTGTGTGTGTGTGTGTGTGTGTTCAACATGGTGTGTTTTGTATTACCTTACACTTTCTTTCAATTGCTCTCTTTAGAGATGGTTTTGGGAAACTGAGTGAGAGCCTACGTGTCCACTGATTGTTCTTGACTTTTCAATACACACAGCCTTTTCTATCATCCCTTATTCAGTCATGCCCATATATTTTTTGGAGGGTGTATACATAAATATGTGAATTCTTAAGTAGCCATTCACTGAAGAGCATTTTCACAAGGAATAATCTAGGAAGTAGCTTCTGTTTTGAATATTAGGTAGATTTTTTTCTTTTCATTTGCACCATCACCTTTACAGAGCTTGCAATATTGAGGGAATACGAATTCAATTTTCAACATAAATATACCAGCTTTTCCTGTGAGCATGATGCTCCCGTGTAACATGTGTTTTCCAATACCCATATAGCACAAATAGCAAGAGCCACCTCTAATCGGAAAATCTTGGTTTCTAGAAGAGGACCCATGCAGTGTTTTTGATTTAGTCACCTACTAAAAAGCCCTACACAAAATGAGACTTCCTTTTTTTTTATACACACATGCATTAAGGCACCAGAAGCTTTTGTACTAAGAGCACTCATTGCTATTTTACTTGGGCATCCCTCCTGGGGGTCAGGAAATGCAGATAAGATTTTCTGATGAATAAATCCTGGTAATGTCTACAATGTAGGTGATCACAAATTAGCAGAAAAGAAGTTTCAGCCTAAAACCTGAACATAAATACACATTGAGTGAAATGCTTCTGAGTCCAAGCGTTCATTGCCCTTAATTCTCAAGTATATTATTACTAAACTATTGATAAAGTACTCAGGAAGAGCAAACATGGAAATCAGGAAGAAAGCAAGGATAAAATCTTATTCTCTCTTTGGAGACTGATATGCAACTTATATTTCAACATAGGGAAGGAAGTTTTAATAAGTATTTTAGTAGTTCAGTTATAGATTATATATTTTTTGAAATTTACCAAAAAGTACAAATATTTCTAAATATATACATATATGTAATCTTAAAAACTTTCTTGGACTGGAATTTTGGCTCAGCAGTAGAGTGCTTGCTTGGCAAGTGCCAGGACCTAGGTTCGAATCCCAACACCACATACACAATTCAGTTTTGGAGAAACAAAAACCAAAGGAAAAGAAACGTAAAATTCTCTCCTAACAGTTGAAAAAGTTGGTACAACTTGACACATGATGTCACCTTATTTAGAAATTGAGAATGTCATTGATGTATTTACATTCTTCATTTTTTAACGAAAATGAACATAGAACTTTCAAAATTAGGAATGAAAATTTTAGGTAAAGATGATTTTGAATATGTATCTACCTGGAATATTAAAAAAGGGGGATAATTTGTTTCTCATCTATAGGACATACTTCCCCAATTCTTTCATTTGACATCTGAATTTTTTCTTGTTTGAGCCCTCAAATTTGATTTTTATTTTGAAAGCACCCCCCCACACACACACAAAGTTCAAATGGACAGTTTATGAGAATTTAGAGAATGGCAAAAAAAGACAAAAACAGGCTAAGGAAATATAGTGAAATAACGAACATAAGCATGAAAACACTAAAGATGTTTTTGGGTGTAAGAATAAGAAAAAAATTTTGAGGAACAAATATCAGGATTTTGACTTTTGAAATATTATTTAAAATTGGCAAGATAATAGCTACTAGAAGTTAATTTTAGCACTGTATCAGAAAATTTCAATTAAAAGTCAAATTATTTACATTAGATACTTAAATATTAAATGAAGATATTGATTACAGATGACTAACCTATATGGGTAATATCAAATATTAAAAGCATAATATTTACTTAATTAAATTTTTTTCATACTTTAATATTTATTTATATTTTTAATTTTTTCAATCTATTCTATACATGTTAAAAATCAAGTTTTACTTTAAACCAAATTCCAAATTTTATATGGCATAATCTCTAATCCCACAATTGCTTTCATTAGATGCAAAAAGACTACATATTGTCTTTGCTTTATTATCAATTAGTTTTATTTTGCAAAAAGCTTCTCCTTCCTGAATGCTAATAGCCAAAATATTTTAAAACACAAATATTATAACTAAAAATTTGTTGTTATGCAAAATATATATAGAATACAGATTTATACGGTATACAAAATATATAGCTATATTTGAAAGTACATTTATAACTATGTGCACTTATTCTTGAACATAGCCATATATATATATATATATATATATATATACATGTATTTATATATTATTTTTAAGAGAAAAGGACAGTGAGAAAGGGAGATAAAGAGAGAAACAATTTTATTTATTAACTGGTTTTTTGCTCCAACACTTAGTTTTGTATACTGTGCTGGGATTTGAACTCAGGTCCTCGCACATGCCAGGCAAGCACTATAATTGCTGAGCCATTGCTCCAGCCCATAGCCATAAATTTTTATACCTTCTTCTCTTAAACTCCTTATTCTTTGTGCTTAATTTTTTCTATTCTTTCTTCTCACACTGTTGAACACAAAATACCAATAAATAGACTATATTTATTAGTGTTTAGTGACAATATATAAAATTGGTTTAATATATACTTGCTAGAGGGCATAATTTAACTATATTCATTATAAATATTGTAATGATTTAAGCATGTTAACCTTATGTCCTGTAATATTGGTTGTTTTCAGATATAAATACCTATCTAAAGTCCATTTATACATAAGAAGACATATTCAGGCATTAAGTACTTTAACTATAATTTTTGCTTTGTAATAACTTAAAATAAGAGTATTTGGTACAACTTTTATCTCTTTAAAACCTTTTTTTGGCTAAGATCAGTATATGAGCAGCACTTACATTGCTGATGATATAAGGTTTATGAATGAATACAGCTTATCAAAAGTGTAAGAATGGCAAAGAGGCAAGTGCATTTTCTCAAGATAAGTGTGAAAGTGAAAAATCAGAAAAGATCATAGCTCATTCTAATTAATATTTGAATGCACTTGAACATAGGTCATGTGATGCATATGGCACCTCACTTTGCTAATTAATGAACATGTGGTCTTCCTTCCAAAGTTAAAAAACACAAATGTGCCTTCATTAGAGAAATGCTCTTTTAAGTAACCCTATCCCAGGTTTAAGATAAGAATTCTATTTTAAATCATATTTAAAATAACCTTCATTTCCTTCATTGTCTAATATCATTTGCACTTTTTTGTTTATTTAATAAATAGCCCCCAATTCAGCTGTATGGGTTCTGGGACAATGCTTGTCATCTAGAATACAATCAGATAATTATTTTTATAAATTACATATTTATTTGTTATTGCGTTGAATGACAGAATACTTTAAAAGTTTCCAGTAGAGTCAACGCTTAAACAGCCTTTATAATCTTTTTCTAAAAGGTGAAAAGATTTAAGCAGGAAAACAAAAATGTAGTTTTTTTATTGAAATTTACCATAATTTCTATAGAATGCCTAAATGATATGATAAATTCTCTTAAAGTGTTCAAAGCATGCATGTTCCTATTGACTGTGATTGGTAAAGGACTATAAGAAAAGATACTACTTTAGGAAAGAAGATTGGCAAGTCTACAAGGAAAAATGAATAAAAGCAATATGAGATTTCATTGAGTCATAGGACTGAAGAGGCAATAGACTCTTACTTCCAGGTTTATCTTTTTAAATATGTTTTACATTGTTATTCTATTAAATTTTTATTTGTGCATATTTATAGGATACTGTATGATAATTTGATATATGTATAAAGTGTGTAATGGTCAAATCAGAATAGTTTAAAGTTTCTGTCAGATTAAACATTTTTTCTCAAGCCTTTGACATAATAATTGTACACATTTGTGGTGTACATTTAAAAGTAAACTTGATAAGTAATTTGAGTGATCCTCTGTCAGAATAAAGCAGTTATGTGTATATCATATTTATATTTTTAAAAATCTGAATTAATTAAAATCAAAGTAAAAGTTCAATTTAGTGTAATAATAAGAAACCATTTGTAATTATGATAGACTTCATTCTTTTCTAATCTTGATTTATTAATCCAAGCACTATCTCTAAAATAATTTATTAAGTATGAACTTAATCATTATTACGCATCTGCTATATGCCAGGTGCTGTTAAGTTATTGGGAATATAGTAATCAAATTATAAAAAGACCTTGTCATCTGGGGACTCACATTGTAAAATTGTGATGACACAGAAAGATCTTATGGAGAAGGTGATATTTAATAGAAAGAATATATTGGAAAAATTATATTATTAAATTTTGTGCATGCATGAATATGTAATAACAAATCCTATTATTATGTACAATTATAATGCACCAATAAAAATGTGGGGGAAAAGAGTAAAGGAGCGAGTCATTTAATATTTGGAAAATGTGTCAATATAATGGTGCAGAGATCTTTGAAAACAAGTCTATGTGGCACAACAAAATGAGCTGAGAAAGATGAGCAAGAGATTACATCATAATTAGCAATAGATGAGGTCAGGGACAAGTAGAGGACATGGAGAAGAGTTAGTCAGGACCCTGACTTATCGGAGAGACCACTAGATTGACAAAGAGTAACTTCAGGTCTTGGCAATTCTGTTTAAGAGGTCCACTAGCTACCCAGCAGGAACTGACCACAGAAAGGAGAATATGTTTGCAACACAGAAAGAACAGAGGAGGTTAATACTACAGATAAAAAGATTGGTGGCAATGAAGGTGAATGGAACTTGTCAGATTATTATCAATATAATTTAAAGCTAACAACAACAGAAATTACATTTTATGGATGATTTTATTGAATATATCATTTGGTTTGTGTTCTGACTTTCTTAACTTCTGCTAATGTTGCTTTAAAGATCTTGTTCTGGTTTACATCTTTTATTTATTTTTCTCATATATTCCATGTATTCTGTGTGATTCTGTTGCATCTTATCTTAAATCTGATGATTCTATGTATTTGTATATACTTAGGACAAGATTTAAGCCTTATTTATTTTCTCTTCAATTGCACACATAGCACAATTTATTTCCGTTTCTCTACTGAATGTAAATTTGTACTGAGAGATCCATGCAGAACAGGGAAGCACAGGGCTTATAAGTTAATAGTCCTGCTAAAATCCTTCAAGCTGAGGTGCATAAGGAGGTGGACTTGCATACAGGAATTAAATTTCAATACAACACATCAATCCTTTCCTCAGCTGTAACAAATCACAATGAACCCAGGGGTTCTTCACATTTTCTTCTGATTCCTGCTCCAAACTCCTTTACTGCCTCTTTTAGATAACACCAAATCGTGTTTTTCTAACTTAAGAATGAAACCTTCCCAGTTGGAGAGATTGGGGATGAATTAAATGCGCTTAATTTGCTCCCCTGTACATGGAATAAACCCTCTCTGTTCAACTAAGTCTTTCTGCTAAAGAAACCTAAGTCTGTCAAAGCCTAATAAATCTGCCAAAGATTTGAAATTGGCTGTATACAAATGAATTACATATTTTTCTGTTTTGTAATATTTATTATATATAAAATCTAATTGAATAAAACAATGTTTTCTATATAGGAGAATCTACATTATTTTCATTTTATTGATGTTTGTACTTTCTAGAAATAATGCGTTCTAGTAATTACTTTCTGTTATTTTATATATTGCATATATTCCTAATAATGTAAATAATAAAGAAAACTCTAGCCTCTAGGCTATGCACTGATTACTAACACCTTCGCTAATCTGGGCATGGCTAAATAATTGAAGATGTTTTCATTAACAGTGTATTAATCACACAAACAAGGAAACAAACACCAAAAAACTAGTTTCAGGACAATGTGACAGAATTGAAAACAGGATGTAGCTTTCCATTTTTTTATGATAATTTCTAAAATTAGGTAGGAGTTGGAGGTTTTGCTCAGGGGTGGAGTACCTTCCTAAGTGGCGTGAGGCATGGCAAAAATTTATACTAACAATCAAATAAAAATAAAGAAAAAGCAAACTTCTTATTATGACCAGTACTTTTCTAAGACTGAGGACCTTTTGGTGTACCTTGTGTGGCTTTTTGGGGGTGAGGCCTTGTCTGAGTTCAGTTCCCTTTATTGGGGAACACACTGTGGGTTAAAAATAGACCTCATCCTGCAAAATAGTGGTAGTTTGCCTACTGTTGGAATTGGCACTTAGTTTTATGATTTATCCGTAATTCTTAACATTTAATAGGAACCACTTGGTCTCTTTCATAGTAAACACTATGGTAGGAATAGAGGGCAGTCACCGCTTTTCAATCTTTTATACAACTTAGGAGAAATTCTTGTCAGTTCTCCTCAAAGATATATTTTTTTTTAATTTGTAAACCTTTCTGAGGACATAGCATTCTAAATTGCATAATGGTTCTTTAATTGTTCTCTGTTTTCTAGATATATTTCATTATATTTATACACATCTGTCAGAAACATAGACCTCAAAACAAAAAGACATAAATGTATTTTTCTCACCTAAATGAACTGAAATAAGAAGCATGGGAACAATATTAATATTATTACCCATTGTATTATACACAGTGTGGCCCTTAGGTCACACTCCAAGTCAGCATCAAGAATTAAAGAATCAAAGTATGTGCTATGAATTATCTTTTTAAAAAATCCTAATCTTGGGGTTTGAGTGGTGGTTCAGCAGTTGGAGTGCTTGTCCGGCATGCGCCAGTATCTGGGTTCGAACCCCAGCACCACATACACAAATAAGTGCCAGAGAAACAAAGGCCAGATGAAAGAATAAAATCCTCTCTCTCACTCTCTCTCTCTCCCGCCTATCCTCCACTTCTACCATCACTACATAGTAAACAAGTATTTCTCTTTTGGTGATAACTTAATCCTCAGTAATAAGAGCAGAGGTTGGTACATAACAGATGTTTCTTCAGTATTTGGAGAATAGTCACGTCCAACCTGATAGCTTACCATTCTACACTTATGCTTTGAAGTTCTCACTATTCTAAATTTGAGCTTGAATTTGTCTCCTGGAACACTCATATATACTGCTGAGTCTGTAGATAACCTAATTCTAGCTGCCTTTCACCTCATATTCCCTCTTCTATGCAGATAGTGTCATGGTCTGTATGACATCTGCTACTTAGCTGAACTGCTCTTTATAATTAACCTTCCATTTCTCTTTTCTGAGACTTCCTTTTATATAATTATTGAAATCTTTTCACTAGCAAAGTCATTTCTTTACATTCCTTCCTTTCCCCAGTTGATATTAGTTTCTGGAGAGGAGGGCCAATGTATTTTAAATCTAAGATTTCACACTCCTCATCACACTGTACTGAAAATAGGATGTGCTTAACTGAATTTTATTTTCTTGATTAAATACACAATATTCTTATTATGCAAGTATTATTTTTGACATATTTTCATGAGGCGCATGCTACTTTGGCAAGAAATATTATCCTTCAAAGATTGACTCTAATTAACTTAAAATGCATTTTCAAACATTAATCTTATTCTTTGCTTGAATTTTTTCTCAAATCTCAAATACCAGCATCTAACACACTCCTCTGATTTTTCCAGCCCAGCACCACAAAGACCCCAAATCCAATGTACAATTTTTCTTATTAATAATAATTTTTGAAAGGTAGCTGATGGACCACCATTCAATTACTATTTCATTAGTCACTTTAAAAATCTAGTAAAGAGGCTGGAGCAGTGTCTCAGTGGCTAAGTTACTTGCCTTGTATGTGCAAGGACGTGGGTTCAAACCCCAGCACCATGTACACAACAAAGTATTATTACAACGAAAGCCAAATGAGAAACTGAAATAAAAATGATTCTCTCTTTCTCTGTCTCTCACTTTCTATTAAAAAAAATCTACTTAGTCACAGCTGTTATTATATTATTAGTAAATATTTGTGTAAGTCTAGTGTCTTTAGAGAGGAACACTAAGATGCATAGTTTTGCCAAAAAGTTTGCAATAAATTATCCATTTCAATCAGCTTTTAGCTTTTGTAAATTTCAAAGCTACAAATTTCAGGAAATACTAAAACAGGAAAAATGAGTCATTATATTTTCAGACTAATTTTATGCAATTTAAAGTTAGCAAATAAAATTAAGCATGAGACTTTAATATTATTGATCTAGTTATCATGTATCATAATACAATTTAAATAAATGATAACATCTCAAATTCAATTTTCCAAAAGAAGCATACTAAAAGGAAGTCAGACAGGTAATTTCATCATTCTGACACATGTTTTTCCTATGTTCTTCAGAAAAGATATTTTTATTCAAGTGTCCTAGTTGACTTTGATTACATGATTCACAGAATAAAGAGATTTAATTAAGTCTTTGGGTATACTCTCTGTTAAAATATTTTTTCATTATAGTTAATAAATTCTCCATTTGAAAATCTACATTCAATGTTTAATACTCATTTATACTTTCTAATATTTTACTTTTAAAAATGACTAGACGAGGTATTGAGAAAAAAGTAGTTGTAGTCTTAAGAACTCATCCTTTAAAAGATCAAAATAACAAAGAAATCTCATTTTTCAACTTGCTTCAGGCACTAAGTGATGTTAATGGGCCTATTTAAAACAGCCTTCTGTGAAATAGTCATGAAAGTTATAAAAGGGAATAATCTGATACAAGAACCTCAGAACTGAAAAAAAGGAAAAAAAATCACAATCCTAAAATTAATTATTTATGTGTCACTAATTTAACTTATCATTACTAAATACCTTCCATATGCTAAGTTTCATATCAGGAAAGAAATACTGTAATTCTAATAATACAGAAATACTTTATGAGAAGTGTAAGGAAGCACAGTTAAACTTCAAAGACATTAATAGATTCCCTGAAGAAAGGGTACCCAACCAGGGATAGAATACTGCATTAAGATAAGTAAAAGAGACAAACTGAATAAATTGCGCAAAGCCTAGGGAAGACTAGCTGTGGAGCCTGGCCTGAACTCTAAGAAGCATTTGGAACGGATCTGATGAGCACAGAAGTAGGATGAGCTATCAGATTATGGAAGATTATCACCTTTATCTTAGAAGCAATTGGCAACCATAGAGATTGGAATGGAATGATTACCATATCCTTTGTCACCGACCCTTTAGGAAAACCAGATCCTTTTGTGGTTATGTTCATCACACAGTCTGATGGGGCACACTTAGCCACATCCTAATGTTAGGTCTCTTCAGCCTCCACACCTGATGTGGGCTTGTGGCATTGATGGTTTCATCTTCTTGTAACTCTTGAAACCATTGGCATGAGGACAGTGTTAATCAAAATCCAGTTTCCCCATATTTCCTGGCAGAAACAACAGCTTAAGAGAAACTGGAAATGTTTCTATGGAAATTTATTGTACGAAAATGGAAAGGAAAACGTCAAATTGTGAATCAACCAATACTATTATGATACTGGCCAATTTCTGAGGTAGCAAAACAGAGAAGGTTGGCAGGCAATCTCAGAGACTGCATGTTAGAGGTATTAAATGGGTCAGTTGGTTTGGCTATTTGTATAATGAATGCAAAATCGTGAGGAGAGTTCCATGAATTTGCCAACTGAAAGACACCAATCTCATGTTTCTATTATAAGATGAGATTTTGCAAAACTAAATTTTGAATATGGTTTTGGATTCAGAAGAACACTTTTTTGTGGTGCTAATTATACTAAAATCCTTGAAAAATAGGTAGTTCTTTTACAAAATGTATACTGAAGAGAAGAAATGCAAATTAAAACTGCACTAAGATTCTACTTCACTCCTGTCACAGTGGCAAAAATGAAGAATATGAACAATAACAGATGCTCGATGGGTCATGGGAGAAAGGAACACTATAACACTCTTGGTGGGACTGAAAACTTACACAACCATTCTGGAAAGCAGTGTGGAGACTTCCCAAAAAATTAGGGTTGGAATCTCCTTATGACCCATTTATCTTACCCCTGGGTATTTTCCCAGGAAAGCTAGAATCAGCATACTACAGAGACACAGCTACATCAACGTTTATAGTAGCTCAATTTACAATAGCTAAACTATAGAACCAATCCAAATGCCCCTAGCTGGATGAGTGGATTCAAAAACTGTGGTGTATGTACCCAATGGAGTTTTACTCTGCTATTAGAGAGAATGATATCATGGCATTTGCAGCCAAATGGATGGAGATGGAAAAAAATATGCTCAGTGAAATATCCCAAACTCAGAGCCTTAAGGGCCAAATGATTTTTTCCCATATATTAAAGCCAGAGTAAAATCTAAGACAGGATAAAGTTAGCTAAAATCTCAACATATATGAAATTTCACATAAGCAGAGGGAAACCATAATTATGAAGGTGGGGGAGAAGGGAGGGAGGCAGAGAGGAAAGGGAGGGATTAGAGTGTTTATCAACGCAACTGGAAACTCTTAACTCCCATGAGAAGCCCAACTATACACAGGCAAGCAGAGGAAGTCAGATATTTCAAAATTAATACACATGCATATGCTTATTTCTATCTGTAACATGGAAGTAATGCAAAGAAGACATGAGAACAGGTACTGGACAAAGAGGGGGAGATCCTGGAATAGGATTGGCCTCAATGTCAATATCCATGTGTACAATGATTCCCTCCAATATGTAAGACTATGTTGAGCAAATAAGAAAGGAAATACAGACAACACATTAAAATAATAATAAAAATAATAGCGAAAGAAATAAATCAAAATCCATTTACGGATGGAAATTCATTTTGGAATGGTCTAAACCCCTGAAGTCATTTCCTACACTTTATGCCATTTAAGTGCCATTAATATTGTTGCCAAACTACTTCAAACTACTTTCATATGTATCCCCCAAACAAACCGGTCTCATCTTGGAATCAAATAAATACTTCTGGATAATTGCTTTTGTTTGATTATCTGATCACCAAGATGTTAGCTATATAATCAGTTCAAGTATAATATCCCATTGTATGATAAACCTGTTTTAAAACAGGCAGATTCAACAAGAAGTATAATAATTCATTAATTCAAAAAAGTATTGTAGCGACTGGAGTGGTGGCTCAGCGGTTATGGTGCTTTCCTGCATGCGCAAGTATGTGAATTCAAACCCCAACACCTTGTACACAGCAAAGTCTTGGAGCAACGAAAGCTACCTGAAAAACTAAAACAAAATTGATTCTCTCTCTCCCTCTCTATCCCTCTCTCTTAAAAAAAAAAAAAAGTATTGTATAGATGGAAGATAAAATCATGGCATAGAAAAGTAATTACCCAATTCCCAACAGGGGGCCTTTTAAAGAAATCTGCACTGATGCTCTGCTATTTCATACTGTTTTTCAGAAAAGAATAGGGAAGAAATATGTCTTGGAGACAAAATTCCTGATTCCCACACTGGATACTTTGAGTTTCCAGTAATATTTCTCTTTCTTCAGACACTGAGGTCATGAAAGGAGATCAGAATAGCAAAATGTAATTCATTTTCTTTTAATTGATCTAGGGTTAAAGATCAAAGGTTAGAGTCTGCAGCCAGAGAGGCCCAACTTGGGGGATACCAACAGACCAGTCTCAGCCACTCAGCCCTGACCAAACAGGGGACAATTTCTGGTGAATACAAGAAAGAACTTTATATTCTTAGTGTTATCATATTGTGAAGAGATAAGGGATCCATCCTCACCCTTGTCTTTAGTGTAATGACAAAATATTTACAATTATGTAGAAAAAGAACAAACATGGAGATTGGCAAGAAGTCTGCATAGTGAGGTAGTCATGATTAAACCCTGGTCTGACTGATCATGAACTCAGTATCAGCCTTGCAGTTATAGAAAAGGTGCTGCTGAAAGAGGGGTAATATTGTCACAAGGTGTTTATTGATCAGACCTCTTGCTCCTAAAATTCAGGGCGATTGTAAAAGAAAATGACTCAGAAACCATAAATCAAAAAGGCAAGGTGACGTTAGGTCAATGACTGATTCCATATAGTAGTTTAGGACAATGACTGGAATCGTTTGGGTGCTGTGTCAGCCGTCTGGAATGAGACTTGATAAAAGTTGGTGACTGATAACCTGTTGATTATGATGGTCCTGAAAATCTTGGAAATATCTTAGTTATTATTCTTATATTCAGCCTTCAAAGAGAGAGGATTACCACATCTGGATGAACACTCCTTAAGTTATTACCATGTCTACATGCAGAGTTGGTCAGGAGTCTGACCCAATGCTTAAGGTAGCATAGAAGATAGTGTAAATTAAGGCAGAGATGCCAAAACATTATTCTTCTTTTAGTTATATAAAATCCTTCTTTTGATATAAGTACATTCACTGACTTTGTTTCTTCAGCCTTGCTTTTAAAATTTCATCATTTTATTAACATTTGTCTTTTACTGAGATTTTCAAGATTGAAAGGAAATGATATATGCCAAAATATACAAAAATGTATAATGCATCTCCTTATAAATAAAATGTTAAATTTGAGATTTAATTTTATGTATTGTTTTAATCTAAGATTTTTCTTTAAATATTGCTTTGCTGTTATGAAGAATGAGAAATTTTGAGACCTTTACATGAATTAGTGTCTTGTGACACTTAAAATCTATGAAAATTTATTTGTACAATATAGAAATTGGAGAAGCACTAACAATCTTACTTTAAAAAAATAAAGCCTTAGGGAAACATAGCTTTTTTTGTTGGAATTTAAAAGTATATATATCTTTATTAGGTGAATATGCAGTTACAATTGAGGGGGAAACATTGTCAAACAATCAAGAACAAATGTATATGTATTTAGTTATCCAAGGCTAATGCCTTGTCATGGATGCCCAGCTTGGGTTCCTCATGTTGCTATTTCTCCCAGAAGACCCCCTGAGTTAAATGGATATCTCGTGGAGGTCAGAGATAGCTTTTTTTAATTGTTGAAGAGCATCTCACTGTTCTTCACACCAGATGCAACATTGGATTTCTTTGACAATTCAGATTTTTTGTTAATGTACTTGAATTTTAGGATTGATTTTTTCTATTTTGGGGATTTTAATAAGGACAAATTATCATTGCTGAAGATTAACAACCAACCATTAGAATTTTCTGGGAACTATTTTTTCAAAACTAAAAATGTATAATATGAGTGCCTTAATACATGTATAACACTTAAAGTCGGGCAGTTATTTGCCTTTGCTTTGCACAAGCAATTCATCTATATGTAGGTGTAGATGAAGAAACAGTTATGCCCATTCAGTGTGCAAGTGCTAAAATTTAGAGATTCTCTTTCCTGTGTTATCTTTGATCATGCATCAGCCCAGGTTTTCTGAACTCAATTCTTTCTTTTAGATTCTTAATTAACCCAGCCAAGAACCCTAAGGCATGCTTGAAACAGCCTCTTCCTACCCATTTAATAACCTGTAGCCTCAATGGGTTAGTGACCATTTAGTCATGACTGAATTTTACTAGCTGTTTAGCCTTGGACATAACATCACTATTTGCTATCTACAATATTAATTTTTAAGTGCTGTTAGCCAATGTCAATTATATTAGGCTTCATGTATGTAGCACCCTGCCTCATATTCCTTTTTTTTTACTCTTAAACTTTTAGTAGGTCATCTTTTAGTTACAAATAAATTCAAAATCTCAGTGACTTTCAACAAATGATGTCTTGCTCACCCTTGTTATGTTTCAACGACTGCTTGATTTTGGCTCTGATCTGTTTTGCTCAGTTCTATACTATGGATCTTTTTTATTGAGGAATGCAAACTGAGGAAGAGATCAAATTAAGGTATGCTGTAATTGTGGTAGAGAGAAAGCAAACTTATGGACCATGAATACAGGCATTCCAGAAAAGTAAATCATTTGAAACAACTCTGCAGAAAATATTGTGAGGATCATATTTCTCTAAATACAGTGCCAACATTTAATCAAACACTGGAGAAGTTGAAATTCTAATACATTTTGATGAGGCATTCCATATGACTGCGAAAATGATCATAAAAAATTAGATTATTTTAACAAAAACTATGCAAAGCAGTTCCCCCACAAAGTCCTTTGCTCTCCTCTATTTCTACAATTTAATAATATGAAAAAATAAAAACATAAGCAATATCCAGAATATATACACATTTTATACACATTTTATATTATTTTCTTAAAATCTTGTAAGGTTGCTCAAAAATAAATTAAAAAAAAGAAAGAAAAAAATAAAATAAAAATAAAAAATTAAAAAAAAAAGAAACACTCTTCATAACAGAACTTAAACTTTTTTCTATAATAATATATTACATTAAAAGTAGCAGACTATAGCCTATAGGACAAGTCAGTCTTTTATAATTTTTTTTAAAGAGGGAGAGAGAGAGAGAGAATCAATTTTATTTGGTTCTTCATGTGACTTTCTGTTGTTCCAACACTTAGTTGTGTATATGGTTCTGGGGTTCAAACCTGTGTCCTACAGGTTTAGACAAGCACTGTCACTGCTCCAGCTTTCTTTCTTTCTTTTTTTTTTTTATTGTTAAGAAAACTTGTTTGTTTATTTATTTATTTATACTTATGACAGAGGGACAGTGAGAGGGAGAGAGAGCAATAGAGAATCAATTCCAAGGTAATCGTTCTGCCTGGGGTTGAAATAAAGTTTTATTGAAAGACATACTTTTCATCTATCAATGCTTTTATGTTTAAATGTTAAAAATTAAGCAGATGCAACAGATACTGCATGGTCACAAAGCCTAAAACATTTACTGTTTAGTGCTCATTATGGTTTGGAAGCTTTGGGGGGTTAGGAGCAGATTGTTAGAGTTTGAATGAATGGTGTCCCCCCAGAGCTCATGTGTGACAGTGCAGGAAGGCTGATGGGAAATGATTGGATTACAAGATCCTTCACCCAGTTAGTGAGTTAACAACCTCACAGAGATTAACTGGTAACCATTGGCTGGCACAGTGCAGCTGGAGGTGGGTCATTGGAGGTGAGACTTTGGGGTATATATTCTGTATCTGGCATGATGTCTCTCTTCTGTCTGGAGCCAGGTCTTCCATCATGATGTTCTCCTCCTTTCAAGCCCCCAGGAATAGAGCAGATCTTCTATGGACTAAGGACTCTGAAACTGTGAAACCCTAAATGCACCTTTCATCCTAAAATTGTTGTTATCATGCCCTTTAGTCACAGCTGCAAAAAAGCTGACTAAAACAGCCCCTAATAGGAAAATATGCTAATACCATGTTTAGATAAATATATATTTATATATTCATATTAACATAAATTTCAAACAGGCTTTTTACACTATCAATAAATCTTTTATTATAGTCATGTAGTCATAGTATGAAAAACAAGCCAAATTCAATTATTCTTAAGGATTAACAACTCCACTGAATCTAAGAATTACTTTCAAAATCCATATTTTCAAAGTAGAGAAATAAAAAAAATCAAAGCTATACATATGTCCACTCATACAGGATTATAGCTGCCTAAAACTGCTATGCATCATCTATTGAATAAAGCATCATAAATGAAATTTTGAAAATGATTACTGAATAAAAAGTAGAGTCAGAAATTTGAGTGTGATATGGATTTGAATATCACAGAATAATTGCTTTAAATAAGGAGATTAACAAAAAAGTTTGTATACTTTACAAATGTGTAGAAAAACAGACACCAAACATTTAGTAGGATTACCGAAACAAATTTTTTACCATCTAAGAATTGGAGTTGTTATTTGAAATGAGTCCTGAAGTCTGGGTAGAAGTTGATAAAATATGATTTTATTAAAGAGGGAAAAGAAGATAAAATTGAAAAATTGTAGCTTTTGTCCCCTTCCATTAATAAATTGTAAGCCAATGTAATAAATATGGAAAACTGTTCTCATACAGATTGCTCAGTGCTATTTTCATTTAAATTATATTGTATTTCTACTCTTCCTCAATAGTTCTGGTGAAAAATTATCAGGTTTTTAATAATGAAGTATTTCAGAGTGTTTTTTAATTGCAGACATATGTCAATATATACCAAAATAACATTCAGTTCACTTTTTAGACAAAATATCTTTGAAGATGTATGCCTATTGAATATTTTAAAAAATATGCACATACATACACTGAGAAAAGGAGGAAACCTGGCATTTCCTTGTCACTGCAAATGTGTCTTAAATGAGGTGTGTGCTGCCCGGAAGGGATCCTGCTTTGTGAGATATCTATGCTGACTAATTGGTCAAAAACAAATCTACTCTGTGTGTGAGCTTCCTTAAACTGTGAAAGATCCTTTACACCGTGAAGATTTGATGGCATTTTAAAATGCCAACCTTAGCAAATGTCGTTAGTTAGGCATATTTAGACTTTCAGAGAGTGAAAATGAGGTTTAAATGAAAAATTTAAAAAACCCTCCATTTAAAGTTTAGTGACAGGACCAAAGATTACAGAGTGCAACACCAGAATATGCATTTCTAATTGCAGGTTCAGAGCACTGTACTTCAAAAAAGAATTAATATTAATGTTGTAGCAATTTTTTGTATGACAAATGTGTGCACTCCTGTCTCTGGTTGGCAAGATTTGTGAGAATTGAGGTGATAACCCATCAGGATATGCAAGAAAAAAGGCAAAAACCCTGATAGTATATATTCAATGTATTCAGAATTTTTCTTGCTTACATTTAGGTTTCTTTACCATTAAAAAGCATCTAACTTTACATAGTGGGTTTGGCCTATAATTATTATGAGTTGTTTGAAAAAGTAAACACATTTTAAAAATAAATTATCCTTCTATATTTCTACAATAGCTCAATTAACATTTTTTAATTTGCTAATCTATTACCTTCCATTAAATACAATGATAATGAGTGCAGGAAATCATCTTCTTTTAATTTCCCCTTCTTTCTTCTTCTTCATTTTTTTTTATATATAAATGACAGTAAGCTTCTCCACCCCTCTCTCCCTAGAGTATAATTCTGAAACATTTGTGACAGGATGTTAATTTGGAAATTTCCTGTGAATGGCTGTGATAGAATAGATGTTACCTTCTAAATTGAGTTGGGAATCAAGCCAAAATACAAATTTCCAAGGAAATAGTTCAGTATTTTTTTCTAAAACTTTTGAAAACCCTCATTTACCTAAAGGTGTTACAAAAGATCAGGAAGTTATAAACAGAGTTTCTGAAGACATATCCTTGGGAAAAATTGTCATGGGTCTGTGATTGATCCCCCAAACATCTGATCAATTGTCCTTTATAGGAAATGCATTAATGAAGGTGATTTCCGAACCCTCATATGATGGCTTTATAGAAGATCACTCAGAGAATTAGACTCAGGTATCCTGTAGCTTTGGGCTTAGCTAAGGATATTTTGGTATCTAATGATACCAGTCTTTGGTGACATATCCTTGGCTGAATAGGTGGGTGGAAGAGAAAAGATAAAGAATAGACTAGGAGTTCTGGGACGTTTTTGCTGACTTGATAACTGATTTCCTTATGACAACCGTAAATTGTATTTGAAACCTGAAGCCTACAGATTAGTTAAGAAGTTTTATCTAGCTAATTATGACCAAGGTCATCTTGAAAGAACTCTTGCCTCACACTATCTGTTGGACTACAATAGCAAGACCATAACGCAGAATCTTCATGAGGTAAACCTAAAGAAGATCATTCAGAGGGGCGTAGAAGCCAGAAAAAGAGGCACCATTTCAGAGGACCCCATAAATTACCTATGGAAATGCCCATTAGAAAGAACTGAGGTGAACTAAGAATGTAAGTTTGCTTTCATTTTCCCATTCCCTACCACCATCTTTAAACTCAGGCAAGGTATGAAACAATTCTGGTGAGCGAGGAGTTGGGCAAAAGAGGGAGATGAAGGACCTTCTTTTCTTCATTAAATGCAGATGAAATCACAAACTTGGGGAATTAAAATGAGTGAGAAACCTTTTCTTTCGGTAAGTTCAATTAACATGAAGCACAATTAACATATTGGAAAAAAATTCTTTTTCTTGAAGACTGTGTTTTGAAAAGTAAATTGGTTCTTTAGTATATTTTATCAAGAACTTTTGTGGACTGAATTTTTAATATCTACTCTGTCATTCTGTGAACCATAGTTTTTAGAAATTTTCCAAATTGTTGAATCTTTTATGTTATGGAATAAGAAGACATGAGGATAGGTATGTAAAATAAAAAATTTAGTTCAGAATCCCCCTTTGAATTTTTAAGGCACTATATTTTAAAATAAAAACCGACTGCTTTTTTTTGAATTTTTGTGTTTTAAACTAATTTGATCACTTTTTCCATCATGAAGAATTATTATATTAAATTTAACACTTTTGCTATAAAGTGTTTAAATCCAAGTTGGCAGAGTATTTGCTTTGCAAGTTCAGGCACTGGTTTACAAAGAAAGTAGATATTTGCTTATTTGTTTGGTAGAAGTCAATTGTTTGTTTGAACTTTAATGAAAAATAACTCAATTAAAATAAACTGGAAATATTTGAAGAATTCACTAGTTTTGATATATCCATATTTATGCTTGAAACTGACACCAGCAAGTTTCTTTATTTTTAATTTGCTTTGACTGACAAATAAAAACATGAAAATCTCACATATTAGATCAATGACCCATTTTGAGTAAATGTATCTTTGTAGTGTGAGGTAAAATTTGAATATTTGTTTCTTCCACTTTGTATATCTAATTAATCCAATATCTTTTATTGGTTTTATTTTTTCCTATTAAATTTCTTTTCAATTTTTTTTCTCAACTCTCTGTTCTGCTTTATTCATCAGTGTTTACCTTGCATCAATATTTCACTGCAAAACAGCTTTAAACTTTACCTTACTATCTGTTACAAGGAGATTTTTCATTTTGTTCCTCTTTAAAATTACCTAGTTACTTCTGATATTTTTTTTTAATTTTTAAATTTTTTTTATTTTTGAGCAACCTTACAAGATTTTAACAAAACAATATAAAATGTATATAAGATGTATATATATTCTGGACATTGCAACTATCCCCAGGAGTGCCCCCCCAATTACCCTCCCTTATCCCTCCCTTCCCCTTCCCATTATAACTCTAATATGAACATAGATATGAAATTGCTGTTGTTTCAATAACATATATGTGTATCATTTTTACCAATACCAAAACAACTTGAGTGTAGATTGATAATACATTCTAAAAATTGGCAAAGTTATCCACAGTTAAAAGAATGGCTATTCTATGTTCTCAATTTAATTATTGATTTATAATTGACTTGTAAATACTCATCAAAATTGATGTTAGAATTTTGACTGTTATAATATTGAGGTTTGAGATTAAATGAGGCTTTCTCCATTTTAGTTTGTATTTCTACTTTTTTTTAAAATTCATTCAACATAGTGTTACATATTGGAGGTGTCCATTCCCAACCAGCAGGAACCAGACCGCTCTCATTCAATGGTGAACTGAGATTAAAATAGACTCACTGGTCTTGAGTTCTCCAAGCACTTTATTTCTCCCTTTATCGTGGCTAAAGGCCTCCAAGCGCTTCCCGCCTTCCCTCTTTTAGAGGCAAGGCCCTTAAAACATTCTTTTTAGAGTCAAGGCTATTCACATTTAGAGTCCCTGTTTCTATTGCTGTACTAGAGTCCCTAAGTCTGGGGCCAGGGCTACTATCTGCATCTTCTACTGCTGCTGATCTCTCCGCCGTCTCTTCTTCTTCTGCTGCTGCTGCTGCTGCTGCTGCTTCTACCCTGACTAGTCCCTACTCTCTTTATTTATCCATTACAACAACCAATAGGGGTACAGTGCAAACACATTTATCCAATTGTAACAAATGAGTGGCCAAATAGCTTAGTCATGCGGTCAGGCATTATGTCACTAAGGAAGATACAAGCCGGCTGGAACAGTGTTGTTTATCACCAAATCTTTTATAAGCCAGCTGGGCCTCATGTTGGGGTTGTCCCCAACAGGAGGGAATCTTTGTTATACATTCATGAACACATGCATATTGACAAAGCAAGCCAAGGCTGATGCCAGTTCATGATCTCCCCACTTTGAGTTCTCCCTAATCCCATGTTTCCCCTACTTTACCCCCATGTTAGTTGGGCTTCTCAAGGAAGTCGAAGGTTCCCTATTGGATTGATAACTCCCTTACCCCCTCTCTCCATCTGCCTTGATATCCCCCTCATCCCTCCCTCCCCTCCCTACCACCTTCCCTTCAACTCCCAATGCCATAGCCATGGTTCCCCCTGCTCCTGTAAAAATTCACCCATGTTGAGGTTTTTATTAGCTTAGCCAACTTTCAATCTCTTTTCAATTGTATTCTAGCTTCCACATAGGAGAGAAAACATTTGGCCCTCTGAGTCTCGGATATTTCACTCAGTATAAATTTTCCCATCTCCATCCATTTCTTTTGTTTAATTTGCTTCTTTTCAGGTTTCCTGTGTGCTGGGGAAGGTAATATTTGTATGAGGATTCAAGACTCATTGGAGATCCTTGATATGAGCATATGCCAATGCATAGTTAGGTTGGAATGTCCCATATAAAATGAAGACATTGTTCACACTGCCAAGGTAGACACTTCTGGCATGAAGGAAATTCTACATATGAGAAAAGCATGAGGCTTGCTTGAGCTTTTGTCCAAATTTTACCTTCATAGTTTTACCATGATTATCCTGGTTATATCTGATCCATGCCCCAGGGAATCCCTCATTCACCTTGCAACATATTACTACCAGTATTGGCTGGGTAAAAGTGGTCATTGCTGTGCTCTTGTTGTGATCCTTAAGTTCATGTAAATTTTTTGAATATTTCTGCTTGAGATCTTCTGGTGACATTACATGATCACCTCAACATTTAGAAGTTATTCTCCCATAATTTGTATGGATATATTATTCAATTTTTTTTTTGGTTCTGGATCTATTGTCATTCCATGAATTTTTTGACATTCTGAAATCATGTGGTTTTGATGCATTACTGCAGCTAAGATTTTAGTGACAGTTGAAAATAATCAGCTAGTATGTTTTCCTCATTCTCTGTTTTAACTCCTGTTGCTACAGTGTTTCTTTTCTTTCTGTTGGTGGCCTTAGTAATCTTACACTTCTTCAGTCTGCTAAATATACCTAACTGTGATTACTGATGAAAGTGAAGATACCTCCTTGTTTTTGAAGAATTCCAGAACTTCTTGTATTTGCATTCAAAATATATTTATCCTCAAAATTTTGGCAGTCTTTTATGAATAGACTGTTATAAGACAAGTGATACAGGATAAGTATTATAGGGATGAGTAGAGAAATATTATTTTGCATTCAATGTAATATTTATTTTGTTTATAAGACATGTCAATAAAAATAAAAGATAATATCAGTTTTTCTAAATTATGTTCAACAAAGTTTTGTGCATAGATAGCACTCATACAGAGGCCACACAGTCATTCATTCTATGATAGAATTAAAATTATTACAATAATGCATAGAAATGTGTTATTTTAAAAAGAGGATTATAATTAAATTTCACTGGAGATTAGTTTACTTATGAGAGAACTGGGTCAGTGATCAATGTAGTTTGCATAATGTAGGGTTTAAGAGACAATTTAAATACAAGTTGGCAGAATATTAATCCAAATTAGCTGCAGTTACTCATGTTCTAAGACAAGATCAGTAGACTTTTGCCATAGGGTAAAGATAAAATATATAAAAGTCATTGGTTTCTGGTGATTTCCATGAAGTTAGATGACAAAGGTATTATCTGGAATATTCACAATAACTACAACAAAATTAAGATTCATGATAATTATGTACACTTGGGGAAGACACATATAACTAATTTTAAATCACAAAATGTCTTCTAATATTCAAACACCAAATATGCATGTCAATCTGTTTTCTAAGAGTTAGATATATTCCAATGCATGTATTCTTGACTTTCTCAGGTTTTAATGGAACACAAGGGCAGATTTAGCTATTGATTCCTCCAGTATTCATGCACATTTTGTAGAAATAACTCAGTTTGAAGAATCAAATTTAGCTTAAGGATTGGAACTGATTAGTCTATATTTGCCAGGATTGGTTGAGGGTAGTGAATTATTTCAGGTTTATATTTTATTAATTAATTCTATATGCCTGTCTTATTTCAAAATCTGTTTAGAAAACAGACTGAGACTGTGTAATTTTAAAAAGGAAAGAAGTTTATTTGGTACATGATTCTGGAGGTTAGAAACCCAACATCTGTGAGTTGCATCTGTTGGGACCTCATTTAGCCTCATAATGTGGCAGAAAAGCAGTAGGACAAGAAGGCACATGTGGAGGAGAGTAAATTCAATGGGAAACCTGTGTGTGTGTGTATGCTCAGACCCTGGGAAACAGATTTGAGAACCCAGCAGGTGAAGGAAGATGCAAGATGCAGTTGGGATAGTAGACATTCTTTATTCAGAGGTGGCAGCAATCTATGGCCAGCCCCAAGCTCCAGCTTCAACCCCCCAGTCAATTCCATACTGCCCCTAGCAGGCCAAAGAAGGCACACAGCCAACAGGTCACATCAATGGCTGCATGCTTACAAGCAAATGTTCATGTCCTTGGCTACATACTAAAAACATGGTCCAAAAGAAGTCTTGGTGAGGGAGCCTAACTGTAGTCATTTTGAACCTACCCAACAAAGTCTCATCCTATCATAACCTATTCTCCTGGTAGCTAATCAGGTTTTACCAAAAAAAAAAAAAAAAAAAAGACATTAAGTCTTCTTAATGATGAATCGCAACTTAATGTACCCACCAGTTCTCCGTGCTGTTATACTGAGGAACACATGTCAATGTAAGTATCAAACCAGACAAGCCATATTAAAACCTCAGCAATATGATTAGCTATAATTCATTGATTCTTATATTTCAATAGAAGTAAGGAATATTTGCTTAAATATTTTGTGCATTTTATTTTCTTGGAAATATTTTATTTGAACGGTTAAAATTAAGAAGTGATACCTATGTTAAATAGCTTGAATTAGCCATTTCAAAATGTATAAAGATACTGAGTCAACGTGTTGCTTACTACTAATATGTAAAAATTTTATTTGTCAATAAACTCAATCTACAAAATAGTGATTAGAGTAGGCAGAAGAGATTGTTACTTGGAAAGTCACATGATCTAACATTTTTTGTTCTCTCTTCAAGTGAGACTACAACAAAATATGATTTTGTGTATTCTAATCTCTGAGCAAAAATCAATACAGTTTTAAGAGTAGTGAAATTAAATTCTCTGCTGTAGGAAATGTCCTTTGTCACCTGGAAGTTTATCCATACTGAAAGAAATACAAATGTATATTCAGGAACAAGCACTTGCCATTCTGCATGACATTTTGATTCTAATAAATGCTTGTGTTTCCTTATTTTTTATAATGTGATAAAGTAGAAATACACTATTTTTGATGAGAATCAACATTAGTGGAATTTACTTCTTTACCTAGAGAAGACAGAAAATGTTTAGCATTGCTGTTAAAGCTATGAGGCTTCCTTTTTTCTATTTCCAAGATGTGAAAACTTGAAATCACCTTTTATAACCTTCTTCTTTATAAAACGACTAAAAGTACCTTTTATCTATGCAAATATAAAGTAAATGTTCTCTTTGTAAATGGAGTCATAATAGGAAATGGAGCTCTAATAAGGAAACAGAAAAGAGAAACTGAAATGCTTGGATCTGAACATGGAACTATTTAGGTCCAAAGAGTGAAAAGCCATAAAATATCTGAAATAAGTAGAAATACAGACCCTTTTGCACGAGGAATAATTTTGCAATCCAGAGCCTGTTTCTTAGAGTTCTCACAAGATGCAATTATTTTTTGGTACCAGGAATTGAACCTAGGAGTGCTTTACCACTTAGAAACATCCCCAGTCCCCTGCCCCCCTTTTTTTTTAAATTTGGAGGCAGGGTCTCACTAAGTTGCTGAGGGCCTTGCTAAATCACTGAGGTTGTCCTTGAACTTGTGATCTTAGTGTGTCAACCTCCTAAACTGCTGAGATTACATATGAATACCACTACACCTGGCCTACAGTCTGCACTTTTTATGTGATTAATTTCATATAAGAATGCTAATAATTATATATTCTCTTGTTCTCACACTGTCCATGATTTCAAAGTCTACCATTCACCAAAGTATAATAATAGTACAATTACCTAATTATCCCATCTCCGTTTCTCAGTCTATTAAATGGAGCTATAATACCTACCTTGTAAACTTGTCACAAGTAGTAAATATGTCAGTGTGCAGAGTTTAGTTGTGTTCATTTTTAGATTATTTGCTCTACTGTTTCATTGTGGTTTCTCCATGTCCATGAAAATAGCTTAATGGTAAGAACAAACAATGAATTATTCAGGGATCTAAAGTACTGTGGAAAGGTAAATAAATTTAGCAAGTTCCAAGACTGAATGATATGATTTTTTGAACACCGATGTACCATGAGGACACAGAGTAGGGGAAGAGTAAGGTACAGTGAGATTTTTGAAATGGTGCTTCACTGGATGCGAAAGATCTCACACAATCCTATTTAAATTTTTCACTTAAAATCAACTCTAGGAACACTGTCCAACACACATACTAATGTACAAATACATGTGCATGTGAACACACATAAATTTCTTTGCAATTCTTTTTCCATTTAACAAAGTCCATGACGGGTTTTCCACTGCAGAGTTCTTTTGAGTTTCTGCTTTTAACATCACATTATGTCAGTCTCTTCATAGATCCATTGAAGCTACCTGTGAAGTTCTTTCTATACCATATGTGGTTTAATTCTGTAACATTAGCTGAGTGACGAAAAGGTCTTAAAAACTATGACCAGTAGTGGGAATAGATAGTTTTTCAACTGTTGAAAGTGATATCCACAATATAAAGAGTTTGTTTGTCATGTCCATGGTCAAATAATATGCTAGATGGTAGGGAAATCTAAATCCTGGCCTGTAAGTTCATGTAATTATTAAAAACATTTTGGTCACAGTTCCTTTCACATATTTGTCTATGCAACAATATATATAACAAGAAGAAATAAAAATTAATTAATTAAAAATCGAGTAGTGACAATACAACAAGCTATTTTATTCACTGCATACTCTGATAACTACATAAAAGCATGTTTTCCTATATCAGTTTAAAGCAATACATTTTATCTCATAAAATCCCAGTTATGTCATGGGCCATATTGACATATTTTTGAAAATGGAAATTTCATAAAAACAAGTAAACTTTCTATAAATTGACCATTGAAAATCCAAATCTACACTGAAAATGCAAACTATGCAATGTTCCAAAATCCAAAATATTTGGGGTACCAAAGTCACAGTTGTAAAATTCTACATTTGACCTCATGTGATACACCACAGTTAAAACACAGAAGAGTAGATAGATTTTTAGCATGGATTTTTCTATTTGCATTAGTTTTAACAATATAATTTATTCAAAGAATATTTGCAAGAGCTATTATTAACTATAATTTACCAAGAGTACTCAAAGAATGCGACATAAATACAAAGATAAAATAGAATAAATCAAATGTCTTAATATGCCAGCAGATTTTCTTTACCCGGCTTAATTTGTTCTTGTTTTAGTTCTTGGAATTTAGTAATTTTACCACTATTAAATACAAGTCTGAAATCCATTCAAAAGTATTAAAAATTTGAGACCTTGCAGTCTAAGTATAAAACAGACACATACACAGTAAATTGGAAAGGTTTTTATATCATAATCTGGCTATAAGAGAAGAATATTAACTAATTGCTACTCAAAAAGTAGCAATCTTTCCATTCTCTGTTTCCCCGTAACTTGATATCAAAAAACAATCCCACAATGTTAGAAAATAATTAGCATATGTTTAAAAACCAGTAGCATTTACCAAGTGTGGAATATATGATATAAATCCTAGGACAATAATACAATACAAGAAAAATACTTAGAATAATGGCACAAACTGCTCATGCTCTTCTTGAAATCAAATCAAAAGTAGAATACAAAATTAGTTGGCTTTTCGACGTAGGTTTCCCTCACAACTAAATGCAAACTGCATTAAAAACGAAGGCACGGTAGTTTCAATTTATTTCAGCCTTGCACTTTGATTTGTATTAACTTCCCATTTCCTCTTGCCTCCTCACTCGTGCTTGTTTTCATGGGTGGTTTATAATTCATCATTACATTCACTGAAGCATATGGTTCCTTATACATGCACAAAATAAAATGTATGGTTTGGGACTACATAACTAAAAATGGGCCTTTCCTTTCTATCAGGATATTATTTTCACATATCTCTGTGAGGAAACTATGTAACTTACAGATCAACACTGTCAAATGCATTTAAGAAGGCAGTCAAATAGGCATAAGCAATGGTAGAGCATAGAAAGAGTTTTATCTGTATTTTTAACTGATAGAAAATCCTGAGTGTTTTCATAGTGGGGAAATCCATAAGTGGTAGTTTCATCATTTTCCCACCTCTCTGAGTTCAAAATTCCACAAAGATTTAATATCATTCAACGTTCATTTTATAACAATATGTGGGGTAGAAGTTCAACTTACCTACAAAAAGATTAGACATTGTAGACTGCCTGTGTAAATATTCCTACCTTAATGCTGAATATCAGACATATCAAAGGAAAAGTTGCATAGAAAGCCATGGATAATATAATACGAGATACGACCAAGGAAAACTAAAACATGAATCAAAATTTTATTACTATATAAGGTGAAAGTACAAAATGAGACAAATCATGAAATAAAAGATGATAGCACTTTCTAATGTTAACAGAAACACCTTATATAAAAATACAATAATTTAAATTACCCGAGTCAAAGAATGTAGCAGCAACATTATTTTCAGGAGTAAAGAAAAGTAGAAAAATTTAAGTAATGTATTTATTTTAAAATTGAGTTATAATTTACATGCTATGAAATGGACTCCTTATGTTTATAGCTCTGAATTTTCTCAAATGCACATAGTTTTGTAACCACTAGCCCAATCTTGAGAAAGAGTGAGATTCACCTCCATTCCCTCATCTTGATTTGTAACCAACCTTTTCCTGGAAAATATTTATCTGATTTCTCTGTATATGCTTTTGTGCTTTTTTAAATATCATGGAAACAGAATCATATAGTAAGTGGTCTGTTAAGTCAGGCTTCTTTCATTTAAGAAATTGTCTTGAAAGTTGGACATATTATTGTTTGTCATTGCTTCCATGAACACAAACCTCATATAAATGAATTTCAAACATCAGCTCAGAGATTCTTATTGAACAAATTACAAATGAGGCTTGAGAGATTATATATATGTACATACATATACATATGTATTTAAAACATACAAATTCTATGTTTTCATGTTTCTGTTAAAAATATATAAACACCATTTTTTTCCTCTTAAAATTGTTATTATCTTTTCTTATTTGGGATATATACTACATAACTTAAAAAAAGGAAAAATAATAAAAATTTCAAGAATAATAAAATGACCTTTTGTAATTGATTTTAACAGGTAGATGAAAACAAAATTTGTACATGTTAATGGGTATTATGCATGTCATATTTCAAAACATATATACATTGTGTAATGTCTAACTTAACTGATGCATATCTGCCTCCTCAAAAGTTTATCTCTTCATCATGGTAAAAATTTTCCAAAATTCTTTTTTCTAGCTTTTTTATATGTACAGGATATTATTTTTTGCTATAGTCACCACTATTTTGCAATAGCACACACCAGAACTCCTAAGTGCAATTTAGTACTCATTGATCAACATTTCCCCATCTTCACCTTCTTTGTCTCCAGCTTCTAATAACACTATACTCTTAATTTGTGTGAGAAAAACTGTTTTAGATTTCATGAGTTAGACCATAAGATTCTGTGTTTCCATGCCTGGATTACAGGACTTAGCATAACAATTTCCACTTTACCTATGCTGTTGCAAAAGACAGAATTCCATTCTTTTTTATGACTGAATAGTATTGCATTGTGTATATGTTCCTAATGTTTTTATGAATGGAACTGCTAATGATTGTATGTATGTATGTGTGTGTGTGTGTGTGTGTGTGTATGCACACATGCATATTTCATTTCCACTTATTGGCTATTAATATATATTTTTCATAAATGATATCAAATATTTTCTTTCAAATATATATGAGAAAACCTGAACTAGAAAACATTAAATTTTCCCTAACTAATTATTTTGCAGGGAAAATAAAAAGAATAGAGAATTAAGAATCCTGGTACTGTATTTCCAAATCTAAGAGCCCTCAATGAATCTTAGTTTTATTGGTATAGGTCTCATGTGGTAAGAAGACACCCAACTCTTGTACAGGCTTTAAGAGTTTGAATCATTTAATCACAGATCTTACATTTGGCAAAATATGATTGTTTCTGTGAAAAATCAAAAGTTCGCTGATTAGGAGCTGCAGTGGTTGCTCAGCAGTTCCCCGCTTGCCTGGCATGCACAATTGATGCTTGTTTGAATCCTAATACCACACACAAACAAAGTGTGGGAGCAACAGAAGCCACATGAAAACTAAAAAAAAAAAAAAATGATTCTCTCTTTCTCTATTTCTCTCTCACTTTCCCTCTCTCTTAAAAAAAAATTTCATTGATTAGGAGCAACAGGGATGCCTAAAACTAGAGAAGTAAAGGAGTTTTATTTTTTACTTATTTTTTTAAAGAGAGAAGGACAGTGAGAGAATGACAGAGACTAAATTTTTATTGAGTTTTTCACATGACTTTCATTGCTCTGACACTTAGTTGCATATGTGGGTGCTGGGGTTTGAACCCATGTAATTGCGCAGGAAGAGAAAGCATAACCACCGAGCCACTGCTCCAGCCTCAAAGCAGATTTTTAAATATTATTTTAAATATTATTATTATTGTAGTAAGCTTGCTGAAGCCAAAAATATTATTTATTAGCTCTTGTGTCTAGTAGGTTCATGATTACGATTGGCAACAAGTATAACTGGATCTAGGAATTCAACTATTTCTTTTTTATCACTTCTTCATACTCTTCTAATTCCATATTATGTATTGAACTGTGCCTCCACTCCCTACCCAAAGGAACACAGGTAGGCTGAAGTCCTTACCCTTAGTGTCTCAGATTGTAATTTTATTTGGAAATGAGTCTTTTCAGACATAATTAGGACAAACAATAGGTTGAGCCCTTATTCCAGTGAGACTAGTGTCCTTTAAAGAGATGAGTCCTTTAAAGAGATGACCACATAACACAGATGCACAGAGGAGAAAACCAAGTGATGACAGGCAGAAATCAATTCACTCAGGTCACATGCTACAAGAAAGCCAAAGTCAACCAGTAAATTGCTAAGAGCTAGGAAGAGACAAGAACACAGTCCCCTGTGTTCAAATGCAATATAACCTCTAGGACAGCTTGATTTCAGACTTCCACCCTCAAGAAAAAATGCATTTCATTGGTTTTAAGCCAACCAATTTGTAGTATTTCTTGGTAGCAGCCATAAAAACTAATATACTCCAGTACAAATAACCTAGATTTTATTCTTTGTTAACTTTGTTCTCATTTACTGCAAATTGGTTTCGTTTATGAAACAGAAGAAAGGGAAGATATGGAAGGTATGATAATAGGATATTCCAGATTTATGCCCCTTTGTACTTTATTTGTGTTTTCTTTTGTTTTCATCTCCATGGAGAAATGTGCATTCCTTGCCTTTAGTTGTTATGTGAAACATAAAGGAAGATCTGTGATTTATCAATCCATATGATTTTATAGGAGTGTTGTGATAGACATGTCTGGAATATTTTCTCTCCCCTTGAACAAAATAGAATGAAAATTAGAGTGATTTACAGTGTCTTTAGAACAACATAGAATATATACATTTATCAGTAAGGGTAAATTATAAATGAATTATATGAAAAATTAGTCTAAAAGCTTATTTGACATTCAAAATATATATAAATAGATGTGTATGGGTGTGTAAATGTGTGGATCACACACACAAACAAGTGAAACAAATACGTTTATCCAACTCTCTCAGTTTCTACATGAGTGTTTTAAAAATCAGTTGTTTATATACATATTAACTTAAAAAGTTACCTGAGATATACAAAGTGTTAAATAAGTGGAAACTCTTATTTAAATGAAGAAATATTATTTAACATAAAGAAGCATAACAAGACAGGAATTAATTTTGACAATTATCCTAATTAAAATGAAACTAATTCATACACAGTAACACATTTGCATAAATCATCAAGTTACCATCATTTCATTGGTAGCCAAGAAAAGCTTATTTTAAAGTAATTTGCATAAATATATAAGAACAATCTCCTAAGTGCAATTAAAATAAGTGAGAGTCAATGAGATACCAATGACCCTTTAAAACAGCTGTAATAGTAACTTTTGTCAATATCCTATGTTGGTTAAAAGCTTGCAATCCTACCAAACTCTGCTACAAAGCAGGGAGGTGGGTGATAAAACGGTGCAAGTCCTTTAGAAAACTGTTTATCAATTTATAAAATTTAAACCCACTTATACAATATGATATTTCAATTCTACCCTAGATGTTTACCCAAAATAAATGAAGACATTGGTCCAGAAAAAGATTTCCACATCAAAGTTCATAACAGATTTATTCTAATAATAGAAAAACTGGAAATAACACAAATGCACATCAGTATGAAGACAGGTGATTCTCCACAAAATTATGATATAAACTACTGCTATAACTTATAATATGGGTACCAAAAGCAGTTTCCTGAGTGAATGTAACTAGAAAAAAATATATTATTATTATTCTGTTGTATTCATACATTGCAATAATATGAAGTTATAAACATTAAAACAAATGCATAGTAACAAAAAAAGTTTACTGTTTGCCTAGACCTGAGAGCAGGGAAGCATTAACTGAAAATAAGAACAACGCTACACTTTTTATAACCAAAAGATTTTTGTTCTGAATTGTATTCATGATGACATGGATGGAGGTGTGCATTTGAAAAAAATCAATTGCTCTGTAGACCAGAATGACTATACTGCACTATTACTCAGCTGTGTAAATGCCTGAGAAAAACAACTTGGAGGAAGAATGTTTTAGATTTCAATCCGTGCTTGGCCAGCTTCATTGTTTTAGGCCTGAGGTTATGTAGAACATCATGGCAGAAGTGCATTATAGGGAAGAGCTGCTCACCTCCTGGAAGTTTGGAGGGAAAGAGAGAGAGAGAGAGAGAGACCATATATCCTTTGAAAGCACACCCCTCGTGACCTACTTTCTCCAATTAGCCTCCACCTCCTACAGTTTCTACTACCTCCCCAAAATGTATGATACTATATTACAGTAATGGGTTAATTCACTTATGAGGTCATAGTCCTCATGATCCACATTTCCCAAATTCCTGCCCATGAACATTACCAGATTGAGGACCAAGCTTGAGACACATGAGACTTTGAGTGATATTCCAGATCCAGATCATCACATGTACTCTATGAGATAGAATCCCCAATCAATGAAAATAAATAGGATTGCACTAAATATTAAAGATTAACCAAGACAAATAAGTACAGCTTTTAAAATTTATTATTCCATGAAGAACATGAAAGAAAGGCATTTGCTGATGGTAAAACGATAGTCCGACTAAACATAAAAATCTACAATTGAGCCAAACAATGAATATTTAAACCTTAATCTCTTTTACTAGTACAAATTTTACACAGCCCCATAGCTCCTCTGTGTTTATAAACACTTTTTCAAAAAATATGATGTTTCTGAACACTTTTTCCAAAATACTTCTTACAAATACTGAGTTGGACCATTTTGTTTTCTGTTATTGCTCCCTTGGCCGGTTATTATTACTTTTCTTTTGATGATAGTTATGAGACATCCCATTCTGGGACAGGAATCTTCTTAGGACTGACCTCAGTGTCTGCAAGGGGTGAGTGCTGATTTCCATCCCTCTGTCACAAACTCTATGCCTCTTGTGAGGCAAAATATTTTTTTCGAAGCTCCTAGAAGAGAAGAAGATAGGCTATTGCGAATTCCTGCAAATAAAATGAAGAATTATAACAATGAGTTATATTTCGCACAGAATGAATACTAAGTGTTTGATATTCTCAGGGATTTTTAGTACAGCTTTTCTATGTTTCTTGCTATAACCCTGAATAATCCAAAAAAATTTACTTTGCTATGGAAAAAAACAGGTAGGAAGACATAAGTTAGCTCAAAAACAAAATGCACCCTCTAATTCAATATTAGCAAAATTTAAGTAAACTGTCAGGAGTGGCATTGGCTGTAAGTCAGCAAAGTTTGGAGTCAGCATGGTCAAGGAAAGCACATATACTCCATGGCCAAGATAGATCTCTAGAGGACAAAGCAGCATCTCTTACCTGTGCCAAATTTGTAAACTGCACGCAGTTATCCCCTTTTATCTTGTGGGTTCCACACCAATGGCTTCATTCAATTATGGATCATATCTGTTTTTAAAATATTGTGTCTGTGCTGAACATGAATTCTCTTTCTGATCATTACTTCTTTAAAAAATACAGCATGTCAACTATTTAGTTAACATTTACATTTTAGTAATTACAAATGCTCTAGATATGATTTTACACATAGGATAAAATATATACAATTTTTATTCAAATACTGTGCCATTTGTTTAAGGGTCCTGAACATCTGCAGACTTTCTTGTGTTTTTTGCAAGGTGTCCCGGCATCAATGTCCTTTCAATAAAAATAAAATAAAATAAAATAAAAATGTGAAACTGTATTTTTTGAACTAGGCAAGGAAGAGAGTAGACACACAGGAAAGTGGGAAGAAATGTTGGAAATTGCTAAATATCAATCCCTCCTTAAAGAATCTTTTTTTCACCAGATACAGCCTCTCACTTTCCCTATCCTGATTTTATTCCCAGAGACTAAATTTATGGACTAAATCAATAGGGTTTTTTTCCATTTCCTCCTCTGTTTGTCTAATGGGATTATAAGGGATTACAACCTTACCTTTACCCACTGCATGTGTCTGTCTGGAGTCTGAGTACTAAGTTGCCAGGATATATTAAAAGTAATGAAATACACATTTGTATATGTAAATAAGAGTTCTATAGATAACTAAAGACCCAACAATACTATTAGAGGCAAAGTTTGTATACTGAGAGAAGACTAATATATTGCAAAAATGTGACAAGATACAGAGATTTGGATTTAGGGGGTTAATAATGGAAAGAGATAAAAAGATAATTGCTAATGGAACAGAGTTTGCTGGTGAGATTTGCTTGGGCCATGACTCCCTTTCTCTGGTAATAAGAACATTTCTTTTTTCCTGGTACAGAAAAGGCATCTTTCACCTGAGTTTCATTTCCTATTTTCAGGAATAAATAGGAAGGCCAGAGTGCCCTTCTTGCATGTTTTAGATTTTCTACTGTATTTACATCAAAATGATTCCTATGGCAAAGTGTTCCCTGTCACCATTCATGAGACACTGCTGGACCAGAATGCGGAGAGGCAAAGAGTGGCTTCATTTCTCCACAGACGTCTAAAACTGTTGTATAACTATAAATTTGAGAAGAAAAGAGGATTATTTAGGAGCTCACAGTTTCAGAGGTCCCAATTCAAGGATGATCACTATTTTCTTGAGAGTTCAAAGTGAGGCTAAACATAATGGTGGAAGGCAGGGCTCCAGAGAGGTAGGCAGTTGAAGGCATCACATGGGGAAAAAGAGTATAGATAGGAACTCCAAGCAGATACAGAATATAGACACCAAAAGTACACGCTCAGTAGCCCACCTCCTCTAGCCAGACCCTATCAGCCTAGAGTTGCCAGTTAATCCCTACAGTGGGATTAATTCACTGATTGGGTTAAGACTTTTACAACCCAATCATTTCACCTAAGCTTTCAATAATTATTACATATTAGCTTTTGGGGGACACCTCACATTCAAACCATAACATTCCCTGTCTTTCTTCACCACATTTTAGTTATTTCCTTTCTGTCCTGTAGATGGTAACATCACTCTTGGTTTGCTTAAACCTAGCTGCTCAGGTAAACAATCTCTTCTTTAAACTCTTTATGACTGCCTATTACACAAAGCCATCTGTGTTTTTGCCAGCTGATATATTAAAATGGCAATTTGTTCATGTTTCTCCTCATTAAAGCATAATCAAATTATAGCATTCAGGTCTTTTCAGGATACCCTTGTTAATCTTACGACAGAAAATATTTAGACAGCATCACAGCTAGCAAACACAACAGAAGTTTGAATAACTGACAGAAAATAATGATAGGACTATGGGAAAACCTGGTTAATAAATATGAGTAGCTTATTAAATCTATCATGTAAAATAAGGAAAATGTAACATCTTAACTAAAAACCAGTTTGGTCTTCTTACACTTAGACTGTAGTCATGAGATACTGATAATTGATGATAGCTATAGAATGCACTGGTGTTTTCTGGAAGCTTCAATCTAACCCATGCTGTAATTAGAAAATAGTGTAATTTTGGAGAGTATTCTATCATGCATTATTCTCTGGTCCAAGAAAGTGAACATCAGTCACTTAAAACTACTAATTTATCAAGATACATTTTTTCTAAAAGTCAGTTTATCAAGAATTATACAGAAAAGGTTGTTTCATGTTATGCTTCATACTTACTCAGTAATGGTATCTTACTTTTATACATTATTTATTCTTCACATAAGACAATTCCACCCTATCAAAACACGTGGTAAACACAAAACAACAAATAATAACTTATCTATGCAACACCATATGGCAAGAATGATAAAAACTTCAGTCCAAATGCAGGTAAAAGTACAGAACATTTTTATTCACAAAAAAAGACATTTTGAGTACTTTGTAAATTTTAAACAACTTTAGAAGTGTGTCAGTTTCCATGCCCTTAAGGCGGTTTCAATTTGAGCATCATCAAATCATGCAGGTTGTGTCTCCCTTATAGACCGAAGTTAAATAAAATTGTTTCATTATCATATCCACTGTTAAATTGGATGAAACATTAGCATCTGTTCTGAAGTGAAGCTTTCCCTGGGGCCATGTGATGGAGAACTCTGTGAGTCCCAATGAATCTCAGAGATGACTTTAGATCCCCCAAAGGTCTCCAAAGTAATTTACTTCTTAACAGTAGGAAGCCTTGGTCAGAGGAACAAAATGCTTTGAGAAAATTTGGTTTAATTACAAAGATTAGTTATTTTCATCCAGTCATTGTTTATAGCAAAATATCTGTGTACCATAATTGCGTCTCCAAAATGATTTGCTTAATAGGTGCCAGCTTATTTGTTGAGTCATCAGAAGAGTTCAAATAAGCAGTTTGCTAGGGCCTTTAATAATTCAATCAAATCTTAATTAATTTTAACAGTTAAAAAAAACACAAGTCAAAACAACAGAAATGGATAGAAGAGGTAAATTTGTGCTACATGGAAAGAGAATATTCCATCCAGAATGGTGGTAAGCAGACCAAAGTGTTTAAACCCAGCTCACTACCAGCCAAGGTTAGAGCTAAAACAGAATTCCCATTATGAACATGAAATTGGTAAATCATTTGGTGCAAAATAAATTAAAATAAAGTTGATACTGTCATTACAAAAGTTTAAAAGCCTATGCTCTGGGAAGGTAGAAATGGTTGCAATGAAGAAGGAATGCTTGTCTAGCCATTGGACTTTCAAACATCTGCAACTGACTTTTAAAAATTGAATACTATGCTTATGAGAAAGATGAAATGTAATTAAAAAGGATCAGAATAACATATAATGTTAAAATAAAAAATGTTAATGTGACTCTTTTTGATCAATTTTATCAATTTATAATTACAAAGCAAGTATTTTCATGTTTCAAAACAAAATATCAAAGTCCTTTAAGAAACTCTTTAAAGTAAAACTGATGGGTATCGTCACATCTACAGATTAAGTGTAGAAGTACATATAAAATTTTTTACTCTTAGTTCTTGGTATGATATAGAAAATTCACAAATTAAAAGTATAATATTTGAGATTTTCAGAAGCAAAATGTTAGTAAATATATAATTTTTTTTGTCAAATTGCTACACAAAGCTGAATTAGTAGTCTTATCATGTTTATTAAACAAGTATAAAATGAGAATTATAAAACATGTTTAGAATAACTATTAATATTGATATGTTTATATTGAGAAGAATTTGTTTTATTATACTATATATTATACTATATATAAAATATATATTATATATATTTATTAACTTTATTAAGTATCCAAAATTCTACATGTGCATATTATTATTTATTGTGTAATAAAAAATTTTTTCTCAGAAGATCCTGTTATCTAGCTCACAGAGTTTTAATGATTTAGTAAATACTAAAAATGTATTTCTTTTTTTAAAATTTTTAATCAATAAACCTGGTCTTACAACAGGAAGGGTTCATCATCATAGAATCAAGAACAAAAGTGTAATGACAGAACAAGCCAATACTGGTGTCAGACCATGGTTTCCCCCTTTGGGTTCCCCATGGCTCCATGTTTCACTTTACTTAAGACCTAAGTTAATTGGACTTGTGCAAGTCAGAGGTACCCCTCAGGTTAGATTCCCCCATACTACCTCCCTCTGGTCACCTTGATGTCCTTCCTGTTCCTTCCTCCCTCCCTAACCCCCTCCTGACATCCCTCAGGAACCTAAGCACAATTCCCCATGATCATTTAAGAATTCATACATGATGAGGTAATTGTTAGGTTAGCCATCTAACGTACTAATTCTGCTTATATTCTAGCATCCACAAATGAGAGAAAACATTCGGCCCTTGAGTCTCTGAATTTGGGATACTTCACTTAGCAAAATTTTTTCCATCTCCATCCACTTGGCTGCAAATGCCATAATATTGTTTTCTCTATTAGCCGAGTAGTAGTACCACAGTTTGTGGAACCATTCAAGTGAGGGGCATCTGGGTTGGTTCCATAATTTAGCTATAGTAAATTCAGCTGCTATAAACATTGATGAAGCTGTATCTCTATAGTAAGCCAATTCTAGCTCTTTTGGGAAAATACCCAGGAGTGGGATATAGCTGAGTCAAAAGGCGGTTCCAGCCCTAATTTTTTGAGGAGTCTCCACAGTGCTTTCCAGATGGCTGTACCAGTTTGCACTCCCATCAACAATGTAATAGTGTTCCTCTTTTCCCACAGCCCCTCCAGCATCTGTCATTGTATTCTTCATTTTTGCCACTCTGACCGGAGTGAGGTGAAATCTCTGTGAAGTTTTGATTTGCATTTGTCTTATTGCTAGTGATGTAGAGCATTTTCTCATGTTTATGGGCTTTTTGGACTTCCTCCATTGAGAAGTTTCTTTTTCATTCAATAGCCCATTTATTAATTGAGTTATCAGTATGGTTTTGTTATTTAATTTTTTGAGTTCTTTGTATATTCTGGATATTAGCCCTCTGTCTGAGGTGTAGCAGGCAAAAATTTTCTCCCATTCTGTAGGTTCTCTCTTGAGACTCTTGACTAAATCCTTAGCTGTGCAAAAGCTTTTGAGTTTAATTGTATCCCATGCATTTATTCTTGATTTTACCACTTGTGCCTTGGGAGTCCTGTTAAGGAAGGCAGTGCTGACCCCTATGTCATGTAATGTTGATCCTACTTCTTTTCAATCAATTGTAAAGTTGAGGTTTAATATCCAGATCCTTGAACCATTTTGATTTTTGTGCAGGGTGAAAGGTAAGGATCCAATTTCAGTTGTCTACATATAGCTTTCCAATTTGTCCAACACCATTTGTTGAACAGGCTATCATTCTTCCACACTATGCTTTTGCCCCCTTTATCAAATATCAGAAAGTTAAAGATATGAGGGTTCATATCAGAGTCCTGTATTCTGTTACATTGGTCTTCCATTCTGTTTTGGTACCACTACCATGCTGTTTTTGTCACTATAGCCTTGTAGTATAATTTTAGGTCAGGAATTGAGATGCCTCCTACCTCCTTCTTCTTGCTGAGTAATGCTTTGGCTATTCTGGGACTTCTGTTATTCCATACAAATTTGAGTATTTCTTTTCCTATATCCATGAAGAATGACGTTGGTAACTTGATAGGGATTGCATAAAAAGGCATTTCTTATACCAAAATTATTTTGGAGTTAAAAAGTTAAGCTTTCCTCAAGATTTAAAAATTATATTTACAAAAAATATTTCTGGCCTATAGAACCACTAAGAGTTATCTATTTCCTTCCAAATTTTCCTGGAAATCCTGATACCAGGGTAGCCAAAAAATTTTTGGATTTCATTGATATTTGAGTTTTTCATTTCCTAGTCCTGCTTCCACCTCTCTACTTCCATAAATGTTCATCCATACTAATCATCGTGTATTCCAAACCCTGTTTTAATATCTGCTTCTGGATACTCATGTCTGGATATCAGTATGGTCAAATGTAGTATCTTCTGACACTTCCTATCACTCTGAAAATTTTGTTTTAATTTTTAATATATATCATAAGCAAAAATGTAGCTAAAATATTAATATGTTAAGTTGCTTTCTATAATTCAATTTTTCCATATTATTGATGTTATAAAACAAATTTATACCTGACCAAAAGGAATCTGTCAGCTCTTTAATAAATTGCTGCATGTTTAAAATATTCTCCATATAATAAATTGCTACATTCTTTTGAATTTATTTGATGTGTTTAAATAGTCTCAACAAGAAGTTTCTAAGGACCTGTCTGAATTATTTTATTCACAGTGAATTTCTTCTGAATCCCCATAACTAACTATTATGTTGATCTCTGGGGTCAGGGACCTTGGGAAAAGTGACAATGGGAGAAATGAAAGATAAAGAAACGCAAGGCACAGGGGACCAATAAGTGGAGCTCCAAGGTCCTGAACGTTATTTTCCATGTTTTTGATAAGACAAGGGTGAGAAACCAAGCAGTTATTCAAGGTTTGCTAAGAATACTTGATACAAAGAATTGAATCCTTATCTTTCAACCCTGCACAAAAATTAAATCAAAATGGATCAAAGACCTGGATATTAAGCCTACAACTTTAAACTTACTAGAAAAAGAAGTAGGGTCAACACTACGGCTTATAGGAGTTGGCAGCTACTTCCTTAACAAAAATCCTATGGCTCATGCTTTAAAATCAAGAATAAATGAATGGGATGCAATTAAACTAAAAAGTTTCTGCACAGCTAAAGATCTAGTCAAGAGCATCAAGAGAGAACCTACAGAATGGGAGAAAACTTTTGCCTGCTACACCTTGGACAGAGGGCTAATATCCAGAATTTACAGGGAACTAAAGAAACTAAAGTCCAAACTCACAAATAATCCAATTGATAAATGGGCTAAAGAATTCAAAAGGAACTTCTCTCCAATGGAAGCCCAGAAATCCCACAAATATATGAGAAAATGCTCTACATCATTAGTTATAAGGGAAATGCAAATCAAAACTTCCATGAGATACTACCTCACTTCTGCTAGAGTGGCAAAAATGAAGAATACAAACAACGACAGATGCTGAAGGGGCTGTGGGAAAAGAGGAACACTGTTACACTAGTGGTGGAACTGCAAACT